>PISX010018583.1:0-39480 GCA_004024625.1 Mellivora capensis | reverse complement strand
TTAGGTTTATTCCTAGGTATCTTATAGTTTTGGGTGCAATTGTAAATGGGATTGACTCCTTAATTTCTCTTTCTTCTGTCTTGTTGTTGGTGTAGAGAAATGCAACTGATTTCTGTGCATTGATTTTATATCCTGACACTTTACTAAATTCTTGTACAAGTTCTAGCAGTTTTGGAGTGGAGTCTTTTGGGTTTTCCACGTATAGTATCATATCATCTGCAAAGAGTGATAGTTTTTTTATAGAGTATCCAGTTTAATAACCACTTTTGATTATAAATCCATATGTTATGTGGGAATTTCAGTCCTCATCAATATTAAGTACTACATCCTCCCATGATAACCCCTTGGTGCACTGATGGATTACTTACAAATTAGTCAATAAGTACAAAAATCCTTAAATTCTTTTTTCTTGAATATGACCATCAAAGGTCAAAATTCAAGGGTGGTTCAGTTGGTTAAGCATCTGACTCTTGATTTTGGCTCAGGTCATGATCTCAGGGTCTTGAGGTCAAATCTCATTCGGGCTCCATGCTTAGTGGGAAGTCTGCTTGAGAGTCTCTCTCTCCCTCTCCTTATGCCCCTCCCTGCCAAAATAGTAAATAAATAGATCTTAAAAACAACAAACAAACAAACAATTAGTAATAATGAGACTACATATCAGCCCTTCCAGTTTATATATTTTTCTGATCGTCTTTTGGGGATTTGTACCATAGAAAAGCAAGTAAAAAGAAGAGCAACCCACTGAGGATTAAGGATCTCTAGTCCAAGAAACAAAAGCATGCTTAATGCTACATGACAGCTATAGTTAATGGCCAAACACCTTTTATCACTTAAGGAACCTGAAATTCTGAAGAGTAGAACAATGTTGGATAGAATCTAGAAAAAGATAATATAGGAAGCCACCAGTCCCCTTCTCTCTTATTTTTGTCTATGAATTAGAACATTCTTCCCCTAGACATATTCATTAATACTGCAAAGTGTGATTTCTGACCTTTTCTCAGCCTCATATTCACTGTACCCTATGGATGAATACTAAAGATAGTAAGACTGGAAAAATGTTCTGTACATATTTTCTAGCTGTACTGCCCTGTAGTTGGCACACTGATCTAGTACTCCTATCTTCCATAAAGTAACCATACTTGAGTCATAGGTACATTCTGCTTACTGGACTCAAATTTGTGACAAATTTCTAATTCTATACACTGTGGGCGTTCCAAAAGCTATAGAGAAGATATTCCTAGTTATAGTTGAATTTTCTTCAGACTCAAATTCCCTTTTATGTGAATTGTCTGAAGATCTAAATTAAAGGAACCAAGACATTAACAATGCAGAGGAACACCAGTTACCAGTGGAAAGTCACCTTCTCTTTTACAGGACTAGCAGGAAAAAAAAAAAAAAAAAACAAAATCAAAAACATGCATCTATGTTACAAATGATTTTTCAGATTAGAAGAGGGAGCATATTTTTGAAGTCCAGACATTAATTCAATTAAAAAAATCCATATTTTATTATAAATACACAATGATTGTGGGCATATTATCTCAGTTCCTGGTAGCAAGAACTTAATGTCCAAAAAAAGAGCCAAACTTAAGGTAAAGCTAAGAGTGTACATAGAAATGCAAGGAGATGCTCAGAGCCTAAGTCTCTGAAGACATAATAGATCATCTGAATTAGTAGACCTTGAAGTTTGTCTTACATCTGACTCACTTATTGTGTGAGTTATTTAGTCTTTCATTATTCAAGATCTTTAATCTGAGCTTTTTTCTTCATTGAAGCAAACTATATCTCAACTGATTCAAGCTACCATCCTTGGGGCCCTATAAGCACAGATTCTAAAATAGGTGATTACTTATGGAGAAAAAGTAGAACTATAGGCAATAAGGATCTCACAATTCCTGTCTTAAAACTTAGTTGTGAAGTAGATTAGGTTGCTTCATATTCTACATTATTTCCAGTCCCAGAGCCAACCAAGACTATAATATTTCTGTAAATGGTAGGAAAAGCATAGAATGTTGGCAGGAGCTTACAGTTTTCTGTGGCCTTTGGCAAGTTTGCCAATTAATGGGGCTAGTTTCATCTAAAGGTGTCTGTCTAAAAAATGAGAGTACATAAAGGACAGTTTTGGTAAGATGAATTTTTTGCCTGTGACTTCAATACAAGTTGACTGAAATTTTCATAATTTAAAAAAGTGATGAAGTAGGAAAAGTTTGAAACCTCCATGGCATCTAAACAATTCAATCAACAAACATATCCTAAAGTTTGTACTACTTCTCAAACTTCTAACTGAAAATAATGAGATCATTACATGTGGGGCTTCTTTGAGTTTGGGTTGCTAATACCTACCTTGGTAAACATCTTAACTAATACAACAAAAAAGCTTATCTTCTTACACAGAGAAGTTTTAACTTTGGGATTAGACTTCAAAATAATTGAGGGTTACTTCTTTGCCTTATTTGCTTTTATATTTCCAGTAAATCACATACTACTTAGAACATGGTAATATTCAATAAATTGTTGTTTAGAGAAGGGAATCTGGCAAGAGTTTGGCAGAGTTAATAGAGCCTCAATAAAATGTGGAGGTTTGGTATCACTGAGACATGTCAGCTGAGACAAGGGTACAAGACAGACTCCACAAGCCCTTCTGAGATGATATCTGTCCTTTGATCACCTTGGAAGCTGGAGACTCACCTGTGACATTTAGAACTCATTAGTAGATACAGTCACAGGAGAAGTCAAGACAAAGGCAAGGAAACTGATGAAGTTTCTGAGACATTGTGTGATCTTACCCTGATGTACATATTTAGTCCTACAGCTTTGAAATACTAAAAGTCATTAATCATCCACATTAAACCTTGTTGCATAATAGCCTCTACTGACATTGTTGAATAATTAACTCTTCTTGAATTTGCTGCTCATTGCTACCAAATAGTACCTGAAGGTAAGTTTGGCTACCTATTAAGCACAAGTCCTGAGACACTGACACAACCTTGGCAATCACCAGGACCATATTCACTGTTATTGGTCTCTTTCCAGTTTCCTTCCCAATGAGGAAAACGCTGCTCATACTCATAAACATAATTGGGACACATATAAGGAAATATCTTTGGGGGGAAAAAGGAAGCCCAGATATAAAACAACAGGAGGGGTTAAAAACAAAACAAAACAAAACAAAATAAAACAAAAAAATGGGAAGGGTAAAAGTCATGTTTTATCAGTTGACATTACTATTAATAAATAGTGTAATATTTAGTGAGTTAAGCAGACAATGTCATGTGCAATACAGTCCCAAATTCATGAAATTAAACACTACATCTCCTTGTCTTTGTGTGAGTGTGTTGGTATGAGTATAAAAAACTAATTCACTGAAAAAAGATGACTGATGGAATGTAATCCTAAAGTGTGTTTTGTTTTCATTTTTGTTTTTTTGCTTTTAAATTCATCTGGGTTAGTATTATTCCTTTGTACTAGGATGGGAACATTGTCAGGTTCCATATATTTTTTATAACTCTAAGATAATACAGGCCCCTCTAGTCAGGAATTAAAATGGATAGCCCAATATACTAGTAAATATTTTGAATGGTTTCATGTCACAATTTCTTCTCTACCTTCCCTAAACCACCCCACCCCTCACTTACATGTGAGTAAGCTATGAAGCCCACATACAGGGAAGGAGTGATACATATTTCTCCTCCTTTCATTTCTTGCCTTTAGATTTATTCTCCACTCAATTTGGTTCTGAACCTTTGGAGTTGGAGCACGGAGAGAGTGAAGAGGCAAGTAGGCAGAAAGTGCACAGTTAACAGACAAGTGGGAACAGGCATCATACCCTATGACCTGGGGAACTTTATAACCCCATGCTCTGACATGACTATTGTCACATGTTCTCAGAAAACCAAATAGCAGGGAACCTCTCACTTTCAATTTCCTATGTTTTCTCCCTGGTTCATTGTTTCCAATGTATTTGCCCTATGTATCTAATGATAAATCTAGCTGCTCTCTGGTGAGTTCTGTTCAGATTTGCTCTTAGAGAAAATCCTAGACAACCTCCTGGTGATATCACTTGTGACTCATACCACACTGATAGGCCACACTGATAGGCAATGGAAACATATTGCCTGCCTTAACAAAATCTGAAAATGCAGGATGATGAATCCAGCATCCAAATTTTGTTTACCTCTCTAGACATGAAACTTTCTTTATTTTAGATATGGAAGGTGAAGGATAGGCAAAATTCAAGCTCTATGAGTGATTCCATTCAAGTACCTTTTAAGAGGCTTATGATGAAGAGCAGGAACCACAAGCCATTACCCTCATTAAAATGGTGAGACTCCCAGCTCAACAACAACAACAAAGTAATGTACTTCTCTTCATGTTTCTTTTCTCATACTTCTCAAGCTCTTTTGAATTGTGGTTGGTTGCTGCTGGAGAACAGCTTCCTTCCACAAACTTCAGGTGTGGAAGCTGGGTGACAGGTTTTCTGTCATTAAGTTTTTGCAATTCCAGCAGAGTGGTTTTAATTGTAATATAGTGTCAATTGTTACCAAGTCTCAACTGAAACTGATCTTATGTTTCAAAACATATCCCTTTCTCTTTTTCTAAGTGTATATAACCTGGTATCTTCCAAAATATGAAATTTGTTTTTATTGATATGTATATACCTAAGTGTCCCTATTAACTTCTTTACTGCCATGATTCTGATGCACACCTAAAAAAATAAATGATCAAAGTTTCCAGCCAAGGTAGAATGGCAGGGATAAGTTTTACCTTCACTTTTGAAGTGGAAACAAACAAAAAAAAGAAAATGGACATGATGTATGAAACATGGTTTTAGGCAATTATGTATTAGGCAATAAAACAATCCCTGAAAGAACGTGAGCCCTAAAATTGCCCCAGCTCACTTCCTTAAGAGAGTGGCCAAGGCACAGAAGATGGAGGGTGAACTCAAAGGCTGGTGGACTCCTTGTTTTGAGGAGATAGAGATGCAAGGCAAGGCAGATCAAGGTATCTTACACTCACAAGGCAGAGTATCAGAGAAGAGAAAAGTGCACAGAGAGAACCTTAGAGTAATCAGAGGGTTCCCCTCAAATCTTCAGCTGACTACTGACAAACATATATGCATCAAGAAACTATGCGAGGCTATGGGAAGAACTGGAGAAAGAGAAGAGATATTGGAAATAATACCTGAGTCTCTAAGAAGGCCATGAACTAATTGTTCACATTCCTATCAGCCAGGATGGCAAGTTTCTTAACTCATAGGGTATTTGGTAAAGTACACCAAATGATATTGCCTTAGCAGTGAAGCAAAATTAGTCTTGGAATAAATTGTGTCTTGATCTTACTGAACAAAGCATAAAACAAGATCTCTAAGTGATCAAGTTGTTTTGAAGTTAAGACTGTATTTTAAATATAATATCAAGAATATTTATGGAAAAATTTAAATACAGATTAAATTAAAACAAGTTTGAAAAAATGGAATATACGGAGAAGGATCCGTCAAGAGTTAACAATAGAACAAGTCATAAAAATTAAAATCATCTTCTGGGCACCTGGGTGGTTCAGTTGGTTAAGTCTTCAATTCTTGATTTTGACTCAGGTCATGATCTCAGGGTCCTGAGATGGAGCCCCACATCAGGCTCTGCACTCACTAGGGAGTCTGCTCCCCAACCCATTCTCCCTCTACCCCTAACCCCCACTTGCACACACTCCCTCTCAACTAACTAACTAACTAAATAAAATCTTGTTAAAAAGTTAAATTATAATTGTCTTCATTTTGCCTTTTGTAATTAATACTTCTTTGCTTCATCTTGGGTTTGAAGTTTTATAAATCAATTCATTTTCCATTAGAGTTTTAGAGATTCTTAAAATTTCCAGAAACCTGTATTCTAGAGTCCATTTCTTATTGGTGTCTTTTCTATGAATCTCTTTAAGGAAAAGCATGTTTGCCTGCAAGTAATTGTAAATGTTTCAGGGAAGACTCACGAGTAAAACAGTAACTGCCTGTGAGTGACAAAAGATTTAAAAATAGCCATGGTTAAAGATCTGGGAATTTACTTTAAAATGCTGCAATTGAGAAGCAAATTGTTATTTTGTGATATATAATATTATAAAATAGTAATTGGAAATATGACTGATATACTAGGACATGGCAGAATTTTAGGAATTTCACATAATTCCTGGAACACTTGTACTAAAATGCAGATCTATCTAAATATTGTTTAAGAAGTTTAAACATTAGTTTTTACTTGGTAATGTTTCCCATGCAATTTAACATATCAAATAAGTGTAAATAAATTACTATTTTTCTTTTTATAAGAAATAAGAACATTTCTTTTGAGATCTTCCAGGGAATTTCTGGACAACCCCAGACTTAGAGGTCAAATAAACTTCAACCAAAATTTTAGTAAGAGAGACATTTGTTAAAAATGTCAAAATATTTAAAACCATTTATCAAATAGGACCACCGGTCACTGTGAAACAATTTTAGTTATCCACTCAACAAAAGTGACTTAAGATTTAAAAAGCAAAGTTGTATAAACAGAGTTCTTTTAATATTGAAAAAGCTTAGTTTTTCTAAGTAATTGAAGACCTGATAAAGACAAGGTGAAACACAGAAATATTTCATAAGACATAAAATCTTTGTTTCTTAGGTAGATTACACTAAAGAAAAACATTTTATAATCTTTTATAATCTTTAAGAAAAACCTTTTCTAGTCTTTAAAAGTAGGTCAGTAATCTAAGAAATTTTGTAATTTTAACAGAGAGGAAATTAAACCTTAGATTTGTATCAATTCATTTTTTGAGCTTTTTAAAAAGCCCTTATAGGGGCTCAGTTGGTTAAAGTGTCTGCCTGCTGTTCAGGTCATGATCCCAGAGTCCCAGGATCAAGCCCGGAAGCAGGCTTCTTGCTCAGAATTGAGACTGCTTCTCCCTCTGCCCCTCAACCCACTTGTGCTCTCCTTCTCTCTCTCAACTAAATAAGTAAAATATTTTTTTAAAAACTTATAAATAAATATATTCAATCTTAGCCAGCTTTAACTTCACAAAATAAAGTTTATTTTCCATGAACTTTCTATAACATTACATACCCATTTAGGTTTTATCTCCCCCCACCCCTTCCTATTCTGGAGTAACCAGTGTTTTATTTATTTATTTATCTATTTTTAAGGATTTTATTAATTTATTTGACAGACAGAGATGAGAAGTAGGAAGAGAGGCAGGCAGAGAGAGAGAGGAGGAAGCCACTCCCCCCTGAGCAGAGAGCCTGATGCGGGGCTCGATCCCAGGACCCTAAGATTGTGACCTGAGCAGAAGGCAGCGGCTTTAACCCACTTAGCCACCCAGGCGCCCTGCAACCAGTCTTTTTATTTTAGAACAAGATTACTATCTTTTTTCTTTAACAAAAACACAGCATATATTTTGTTCATACTCTTCATATAAAAACACATACCATTTTCTTCCCATACTTGATATAAAATGTTCTTTTTCTTTGTTCATATTGTTTTTAGTAGTTTTATTTTTACATATTGATGATAAACTTTAACTATTAGTAAACTTACTTTCTAGCGAAATCTGGGAAGCAGGCACTTGTAAAGTCTCTATCACACATTAGCATCTTATAGATCAGCATATTCATAAATACACAGTTATAAACTTATAATTTATGTATATATATTATAAACTTATAATTTATTAGGGACAGTGATATAATTTTGAGAGTAAATTTTTTTGATATGGTGAAGGACATTATAATAGTCCTTAATATACCTTGTCCCTCTATAAAAATTAAGAAGCCAAAAGTTGATAAATTTAAACTTAAATTTAGCAATCATTGTCCCACTATATTACCTTATTTGGAAATAATCTATTCAATGAGTAACCATTATTTAGAGTAACTTAGTATAAAATTTTCTTTACATTCACTTAAATTACTTTGTAACAATTATGCTTAGATTACACATCAAATAGCTAATCATCACCTGAAATTATTTTTCTTCTTGGCAAATTCTGTAACACAGTGATAGAGTGAGTTTATTTGACTAGAAAACCCAGGTAGAAAAAGTTGCATGCTTAAATTGCATTTAATGTTGAAAACTCTGAAGACATATCTCTACTTTTATTAAATGAAAAAAAAAACCTTAAACTGGCTTTTATCTATCAAAGAATATCCCAGTTCATGCAAACTTGAAAAACATTGGGATAGTTTCTATATTTATGAGTTTTTTGGAATATTTATTTTATATAATGGATTATTTTTAAAACCAATTAAATAGAACTATATTTAAAATATTAGTTATACTGGGGTGCCTGGGTGGCTCAGTTTTAAGCGTCTGCCTTCAACTCAGATCATGATCTCAGGGTCCTGGGATTCAGCCCCACATGGGGCTCCCTGTTCATCAGATGCCTGCTTCTCCCTCTCCCACTCTCCCTGCTTGTGTTCCCTCTCTTGCTGTGTCTCTCTCTATCAAATACATAAAATATTTAAAAAATACCAGTTATACCATAATATACATACATAGATATACATAAATATATATACAGACACAGAGCTCTTACAGCTTTCATTTAAAAGTTTTAGCCATATATAAGGTACAATAATACAAAACTCAAAAGAATAGCTGAATCTAAATTGTATTTCTAGTAAAGGGACTAAGTTAAGATTAACTTGCTGAAATGGCCAAAGTGTTTTTTTAAAGATTTTTATTCTCATGCTCTAAGGATCCTTTTAGTGCTATTTTTGGAGCCATCTTGACTTTTAGAATCGTCTAATCAAAGAATACATTCAATTCTGTTCCAAATGGCAAGATCTCATTCTTTTTGTGGCTGAGTAATATTATACTGTACATATACTGTATCTTTATCCATTCATCTATCAATGAATACTTTGGTTGCTTTCTTATCTTGACTTCTGTAAATAATGGAATTTGGTTACCCTCTACAATGATTGGTTATTACAATGGAGGTTTCCAGATGGCAGGGGTATAAGAGTGATTATAGCATATTGTTTTTAAGAAGATGACTTAAGTTTCTTTTATAAGTATCAGGGGCATTTATAAGAATACCCTGCTTTGCTTATGTTCATGAAATAAGGTAGATTTAGTTTTGCTTACAGGGGTTACATGGCTTTGTCTTCTCAGAGAATTCTCAAATCCAGTCTTCATTGTGTATATAATTTTAACAATAGGGGCTCTTTTCCCATTTCCTTTATACAGAGAGGCAAATTTACTCCAAGAATTTTAGTTGTGTGAGCTTTCCCACTGCACAGCATGAGTACAGCTCCTTAACTGAGGTTTGCCTCAATGTAAGGTCAGAGAAGAAAAAGTAGAACATCCCTCACTTTGTCTCACATGCACACACAAATGAGGGTTCTCTACTGGTGTTTAGCTAGAGACTTTTTTTTTTCTCCTTTCCCAGTTCTGTTCCTGATATTCTGGTCAGAAAGATGGGCTCTTTGCCAAGGCTTTGCTAATTACGCCTGCCATGAATTTCCTTGGCATAATCTGCCCTTGTTTTCAAACCTGGGAGATAATGAGAGAACACAAACCAGAAACTCTTTGTCACTGTTTTTGTTGTTGTTCTTCCAATTTTAGCTTCCTTCACCAATCTGCCCTTTAATATTTGCTTTTCAGGGTCCTTGAGTATAACGTCTTATCTAGATAGGAAAGTACTTTTGTTCATCATTAAATATCATCACTATTAGTTACCTGGTCAGACAGGCAATTCAAAGACTATGTATTCCAGGAACTTATTTCATGATCTCTCCACACATCTTTCAAAAATGCAGTCTTTACAAGGAGGGTTCCTGAAGAGGGCCCTCCTTCCCAGAAAACACTTGATCTCAACTGGTTTTCATGAGATCTGCCCAATGACTCCATCCCTGGAAATCACCAGAGAACCAAAACACCTCATCCAGCTTGTGCTTTTTGTCTTTGATTTCCTATTGGTATATGTAGGGAAGGGCAGGGAGGTAGGATTTCACTCTGAGCAGCTTGAGGAAAGGTGGGTGGAGTGGGTCTTGTCTCCTGAAGTTTGGAAAGGTGAAGTTATTTATTATAAATAAATAATAATACCACTTATAATATTATGATATTATAACAATAATACCACTTATAATAATATAATAATACCACTTATAATATTTATAATATAAATAGTAATAATACTTCCAATAACATTTGAAGTTATTTATTATAAACTATTTGAACCCTCCTATTAAGCCACAGTTTCTCTTGTGCTTTACTATTATGAGAGTTTGTTTCAGTCATTATAAAGTAGCTCTCTTGTTTTTCTTTTAACTATGTGTGTTTCAGTCTATAGACTAAAAACAGTTTTGGTATATGTTGGGGAAGGTGCGGTGACATCTCACTGGGCTGTATAGGATTGAAAAAAACATAAATTTGAAAATATGTCTTAAAGCCTAAAAATATGATGGCTCAAAATTGTTAATTCAGTCTAGCATGGGAAAACCATGATTTAATAAAATAAAATGTTAAACATGATAATTTTACCACATCAATATAAGTGTTGCAAACAAATCCAGATATTCAAAATCGGGCTATAAAAAAAGTTTTCTGTTGTGAAGTTAACATTATTTGATCTTATTTATAAATTTTTGTCTAATCGTTGCCAGTGTTTTCTAAAACTCCATATCAGGTAATTAACTTGACTTACTTTGCAGCATTGTGTTTACTGCTTGGTTACTCTTCATTGAACATTTTTAAAATGCATTCAATTTTCCTTATTGGGATTTGGCAAATTATCCTGTTAAATGTTCTTTCAAAATGACCTTTAAAGGCCTGTAGTATATCAATTTCTTCACTGTATTGATTTCATTATGCATTAGCTGAACCTACTATTGCAAACCCATCAAAAACGCTGTTTTTGTTAGGTTTGGTTTGGTTTGGTTTGGTGGGGTTTTTATTTTTTGCTTTGCAGCTTCAGTTTTGGTATAATCAACAGAAATATTTCTGCCCTTGGCGTTTACTCCAATTATTACAATTTTCATGATAATAAGTAATTATTTCTTGTATCTACTATTTGCTTTCTGTTGAGTATTTGTTTTCTAGGTTAATGGTTTAGGTGACCTCTTATAAACAGAAGAAAATCTAAGACCATATTGGCCAAAACTGCATTTACTTTGTTGCTTTAAAATCCTAATGTTAAATATGGAGCACAGTTTGAAACATAATAGTTAGAATTGACTTATCTTCTAATCATAAGCACAATTTTTTTCTATTCTATAAATATGAATTTTATAAGCAAGTGAATAAAAGAATCTCAAAAGAGAAAATGGCCTCAAACATGTATAGACACTATCCTTCAACGTATGACTGATTAAACTAAATTTGGAAAATATTTAATATTATAAAACCATCAAAGAAAGAAAGTATAAGAACAACACCATTTATAATAACTTTTATTAAAAAGAAATAAATGGGGACGCCTGGGTGGCTCAGTTGGTTAAGCAGCTGCCTTCGGCTCAGGTCATGATCCCAGCGTCCTGGGATCGAGTCCCACATCAGGCTCCTTGCTCAGCAGGGAGCCTGCTTCTCCCTTGGCCTCTGCCTGCCACTCTGTCTGCCTGTGCTCGCTCTTTCGCTCTTTCTCTTTGACAAATAAATAAATAAGATCTTTTAAAAATAAATAAATAAATAAATAAATAAATAAATAAATAAAATAAAAAGAAATAAATGATCAGGATTTTGAAAGTGTGAATAAATGGACATTGTAACACAATAAGAAATTTAAATTCATCTTATTTTTGAAATTTCTTCTAAAATTTATTTTAAGACTTATTTAAGTTGCAGTTAACAGTTAATATTAGTTTCACACATGTACATTATGTTGATTAGCCTTTCCATACAATACCCTGTGCTCATCAAAACAAATACACTCCTTAATCCCTATCACCTATTTAGCCCATTCTCCCACCCAACTCCCTACTGGTAACCATCAGTTTGTTCTCTAGTTAAGAGTCTGTTTTTTTCCCTTTTCTTGTTTTTGTTTCTTAAATTGCACATATGAGTGAAATTGTATGGTATTTGTCTTTCTCTCACTGACTTATTTCACTAGGCATAATACTCTGTTGCTCCATCCAAGTGGTTGCAAATGGCAGGGTTTCCTTCTTCTGATGGATCAGTGGTATTTCTGTGGGGTGTGTGTGTGTGTGTGTGTGTGTGCATGTGTACCACATCTTCCTTATCCATCAGTCAATGGACACATAATGCTTTTATAAACATGGGGGTGCATGTATCCCTTCAAATTAATATTTTTGTATTCTTTAGATAAATATCCAGTTGTGCAATTGCTGGATTCTAGGATAGTTCGATTTTTAACTTTTTGAGAAAACTCCATACTGTTTTCCAGAGTGGCTACATGTACCAGTTTGTATTCTAACAGTACACAAGGATTTTCTCTTTCTCTACATCCTCACCAACACCTGTCATTCCTTGTGTTGTTGATTTTAACCATTCTGACAGGTGTAAGGTGATAGCTTATTGTAGTTTTGATTTACATTTCCCTCATGATCAGTGGTGTTGAGCATATTTTCATACATCTGTTGGCCATCTGTATGTCTTCTTTGGAAAAATGTCTAGTCATGTCTTCTGCCCATTTCTTAATTATATTATGTATTTTTGGGGTGTTGAGTTTTATAAGTTCTTCATATCTTTTGGATACTAACCCTTTATCAGATAAATCATTTGTGAGTAGCTTCTCCCATTCTATAGGTTACCTTTTAGTTTTGTTGATTGTTTCCTTTTTTTGTGCAGACACTTTTTGATTTTGATATAGTTCCAATAGCTTATTTTTGCTTGTTTCTTTTGCATCAGGAGACCTATCCAGAAAGAAGTTGCTATGGCCAGTATCAAGTAAATTACTGCCTGTGTTCTTTTCTAGGATTTTTATGGTTTCAGGTCTCATATTTAGGTCTTTCAACCATTTTGAATTTATTATTGTGTATGGTATAAGAAACTCATCCAGTTTCATTCTTCTGCATGTTACTGTCCAGTTTTGTCAACACCATTTATTGAAGGACCTTTCTCCTATTAGATATTCCTTTCTTCTTTGTTGAAAATTAATTGACTGTATAGTTGTGAGTTCATTTACAGGTTTTCTGTTCTGTTCCGTTGATCTCTGTGCCTGTTTCTGTGCCAGTACCATTTTGTTTGGATTACTAAAGTTTTGTAATATTGTTGGGGCCGATTCCATGTTAAAACCTGTTAAACCCCTAGGGCCTGCCTGGGCCTACTTAGCCATAGTGACTCCATGTTGCCTAGGTAGACATTTTGTTGTTTAATAAATGCCTCAGCAGTTACTGATACCAGTCCAGGTAACTGTTGCTAAAACACACACCTAAAACAAGGCCATTTTGTTTATATCAGTTCCAGGTAACTATTACTAAAACACACATCTAAAACAAGGCCACACAGGTAGGAGACATCCAATCAGCCAAAGCCACATATGTAGAGGTCTGCGGTTGTGCCCTATAAAACTAACCTGTAAGACCAAGGGGGGGTCGCTCTCTTCGGAGGCGGCCCTGGCCGGTCAGTCTGACTTCTAATGCTTGGCATAGAATAAAGCTTTACATAACTTTCACTTTGTCTCAGTCTCATTCCTTTGATAATGGACCCAACAATATAACTTGAGTCTGGAATTGTAATGCCTCCAGCTTTGCTTTTCTTTTGTCAAGGTTGCTTTGGCTATTCTGGGATTTTTGTGGCTCCATACAAATTTTAGGATTTTTTTTTCTAGTTCTGCGAAAAATGCTGGTGGTATTTTGATAGGGATTGCATTAAATAAGGATCACTTTGGGTACTATAGATATTTTAACCATGTCTGTTCTTTCAATCTATGAGCATGGAATATCTATTTTTTTGTGTCCGCTTCAATTTCTTTTATCAGTGTCTTATAGATTTCAGACCATATAGGTCTTTCATTTCTTTGGTTAGGTTCATTACTAAGTATCTTATGGTTTTTGGTGCAATTTTATATGCTATAAATCCTTTAATTTCTCTTTCTGTTGCTTCATTACTTGTGTACAGAAATGCAACAGATTTCTGTATGCTGATTTTTGAATTCTGTGACTTTACTGAATTTGTATTTTTGTTCTAGCAAGTTTTTGTTGTTGTTGTTGTTAGAATCCTTGGGGTTTTGCATATATAGTATCAGGTCATCTGCAAGTAGTGAAAGCTTGACTTCTTCCTTGATAATTTGAATATTTTTTTTTTTGTTTTTTTTGTTGTCTGATTGGTGTGTTTAAGACTTCCAGTACTATGTCAATAACAGTGGTGAGAGTGGTATCCCTCACATTCCTGACAAAGGGAAGGCTCTCAGTTTTTCCCCATTGAGGGTGATAACATCTCTGGGTTTTTCATATACGGCCCTTACTATGTTAAGATATGGTCCTTCTGATTCATTGTTTAGGGTTTTTTATCCCAAATGGATGTTTTACTTTGACAAATGCTTTTCCTGCATTTGTTGAAATGATCTGGTTATTGTCCTTTTATTAAAGTGGTATATCATGTTGATTTGTGAATATTGAAACACCCTCTGCATCCCAGGAATAAGTCACACTTTATCATGGTGAAAGATTCTTTTTCCCCATGTATTGTAGGACTTGGATTGTTAGTATTTTGTTGGCTTTTGCATCCATATTGATCAGAGGTATTGGCCTATAGTTCTTTTTTAATGGTGTCTATCCTGTTTTGATATTGGGGTAGTGCTGGCCTCATAGAATGAATTTGAAACCGTTCCATCCTCTTTTTTTTTTTTTTTTTAGTAGTTTGTGGAGAAGAATATGTGTTAACTGTTCTTTAAATGTTTGGTAGAACTTGCCTGTGAAGCCATCTGGCTCTGGACTTTTGTTTGATGGGAATATTTTGATTACTGATTCAATTTATTTGCTGGTTATTGGTCTGTTCAAAGTGTTGTATTGCTTTCTGCTTCAGTTTTGATAATTTGTTTCTAGGAATTTATCCTCTTCTTCCAGGTTGTCCCACTTGTTGGCTTTTGTTTTTCATAATATTTCATAATAAAGAAATACTTGTTTGTATTGCTATGATGTTGGTTGTTATTTCTACTTTCTCATTTGTAAATTTATTTATTTGGGTCCTTTATCTTTTGTTTTTGTCAAATCTGGCTAGCGCTTTATCAGTTTTAATTCCCTGACCCAAATGTGCTAAGTTGTAAGTTGGTCTGCTCTAGTCTGCTTATGAAGTGAGATGATCACTACCTCTACTGAGACTCTGCAGAACTCTCTGCTTGGGAGATGTGGTATGGGCAGAGGTTTGTGCTGGTCTTCAGGGGGAGTTTCCCATCTTGCTGGGACTGAGGCAAGCATCACTGAGAAAGGCAATCCCACCAGAGTGCCGGGGAATGGGGTTCAGTGTAAATAAGTTAGGCAGCCTTCCAGCATTTGGCTCTGTGTTTATACTGAAGGGAAAGGTTGGGAAATGGTCCTGGCCAGTTTCTTCATCCTGGAGAGGCATCCATGTGAACTCTGCCTCTCATGGATGTGGCTTGAGAAGTGGGATTCTCTTCCCTACTGTGTACCACAGTCATTCTTCAAGTAGCTATTTTCATGCTGTCTGCCCCTGGGTTGTTTGCCTGCCTTCTCTCCAGCAGCAAGGCAGTTCCCTCTTGGCTCTATCTCAGCCAAGCACCTTGACCTTTAGAACTCCAGGTTTTAAGCACCACTGGCTGAAAGAAGTCAAGAAATTCAGCCCCTCTTATTTTTCTTAGACAACACCTGTGGGGAAGCATTCCCCGTATACATACTCCTTGTGTACATTCTCCGCAATTCTTACCTTCAGTGTGGCCTCTTCTCTCCTTAGTTGTGGAATTTGTTCTGTCAGTCTTCAGGTCAGTTTCTGTATTTAGGGTGATTTGATAGTTATATAGTTGTATTTATGGGAACAGGCAGTCGTAGTGTCCTTCTACTCTGCTGCCATCTTCCCTCCAACCTCCAATTTACATTCACCTTAATGTGTGTGTGTGTATACCTGTGTATACACACACACAAATACACACACACATAGACATGATATGCATGTATGTAGCTATATATGTAAAACACATATGCATATATAAAGCTATATATGTCCATACAATTTAAGTTCGCTATGGTAGTTGTGTATGAATATATATTTAGATACACCTGTGTATGTGTATCAGTATAAATTATTAGAAGTGTTACAAATATTTCTTATACATGGTGAATTCCTTGGTCTCTGCTAATACCCTTAAAACAATTTGTCTCCACACACTAAGATAGCCATTCATTTTTATCAAAGGCTCTTCAGAATAGTTTTAGCCATGGTAAAGATGAGTGAAAATGATCTCAATGTCCAATGACAAATAGTTGTTAAATATGGCAAAGACTACAGCTCTATTATCAAATAATATGAGAAATACTAAGCACTATATATGCGTGTTTCATTACTATAGTAATAGATAAAACTGTAATATTATAAAGCAATACATACATATAGTATAATATGGACTAAAATAAACACTTCTTATAAACTAAATAAATATTACTCATATATTAACATTTCAATTTAGCTAAGAACTATAACTTTTTTAGATAACTTTGTTAGTTTTCACAGCTTCTGTTGACAACCATCACATCAAAACAAAATCAGCTCTAAATGCACACACACATGCACATTCAAAATGGCAAGACGGTTAATTTTATACTTAAAAATTTTCTCTAGTTTGAATGCCTAGATAAGAAAAATTTATTCCTATGACAGAAGGTTGCCTTGCTTTCTTTCAATAAGTAGAAGATACAGCTCTCCAAATAGGAGAGATGATCCTGCTTTAAGGGAATTTTACTTGATTTTTATCAGATTTTGAATGTTGATGATTACACCAGTTAGACAAAACAGTAGCTAGAATTCTTGCAAGTGGAAATTGTGTCCCTTTAAGGCTCAATATGCAAGATTAGAAATGAATATCTGTCTTTTCTGGCATGTAGTGTAGTGATGCTTTATTATAACAAGAACTGCAGCCTCAGGTTAAATGAGTAGGGTAAGAAAAGTGAACTTGTTTTCTGGAGAAGACACCACATCATATTATTCAGCGTTGGAGGGCTTCAGTAAAAAACTCATTAAATGTGAGAAGCAAAGATGCCATGTACATTTTGAAGTTGTATCATGTGTCACTAAAGGAGAATAGAAATTTGTATATAAATTGTGATGAGTTCAGCACAAAGTAAATGTAATTCTTAAGTATAATATTTTATACCTTTCACACTTCCAGAAAATTATCAGCCTGCTTGTATGTGCATTTTCATCATCTCCTATACACACAAATATATATTAAAATATTTTTAGTCCTAAAAATCTTAGAATTTTTATGGTCAGCATGTTGAAGACACATTATAAGGTAGAACTTCAAGGTGGAATAAGGAAATGAAATTTTGATGTTGCAATTATATTAGCAATTTAAAAATTAACTTTTCCTTTTCTGCAGTTTGTGAACTATAATAACTTTATATTTTTAGAAAAATGATACTTATTAGAAATAATCATTTTGCAATTTGATTTATTAAAGTTATCACCCTAATTCCATAATCCATTTTGGAGTAAGGAGAGGTCAGAGAAAGGTATTAAACATGTCATCATCACATTAGTTTAAGGTGCTAAGGATAGAGGTAGTTCATATAATATGGGCAGCTTTACTCAGTTCTGACTGTTGAAGTTTCTCTAAAACTAGCTTAAATCTCAAATATGTGGTAATTTTGCTAAAGTAGGGTATATTTTTTGTGGAGATACAGACTTTCTGAAGCCCAGATAGGTGAGGAGCATAAGAGTGTGTTTTTTATTGTTTAATTTTTTTTTGCTTTTTTCCCACATCTTTATTGAGAAATAACTGACATGTAGCATTGTGTAATTTAAGGTGTACAATGTGTTGATTTGATACTTGTATATCAAATGATTACCACTTGAGCATTAAAACCTAATAAGTACCACATTACATCACCTCCTATAATTACCATTAATTTTTTGTAGTGAGAATATTTAAAATCTTCTCTTAGCGATTTTCAAGCACATAGTACATTATTGCTAGCTACAATCACTATGCTATACATAAGGTCCCCAGAACTTATTAATCTTATAGCTAGAAGTTTGTGCTCCTTGACCAACACCTTCTATTTCCCTCCCTCCCTTCACCCTGGTAACTGCCATTTTAGTTTATTTCTGTGTGTTTGGCTTTTTTAGAATCACATATAGGTGACATCATATAGACATCTTTCTCTGTCTGACTTACCTCAGCATAATGCTCAGTTTCCATCCATGCCGTAGAAAATGACAGGACTTCCTTCTTTCTCATGGGTGAATAATGTCCACATCTGTGCACCACATCTTGAATCATTCATTGACAATTATGTTGTTTCCACATCTTGGCTGTCATGAATAATGCTGCAAGAATCATAGGAATGCAGATATCTTTGAGATCCAATTTTCACTTCCTTTGATTGTATACCCAGAAACAGGATTACTGGATCACATGTTGGTTCCATTTTTACTTTTTTGAGGAACCTCCTTTTATTTATTTGAGGACTTTTATTTATTTGAGGACACTCTCATCTATTTTCCATAGTGGTTGCAGTTACTTACGTTCCCACCGATAGTGCAAAAAGATTATTTTTTCTCCATAGCTTCACCAACACTTATCTCCTATGTTTTTGATGATAGCCATTCTAACAGGTATGACTAGCTCTTCGGGGTTTTGATTTGCATTTCCCTAATAATTAGTGATATTGAGCATCTTTTCATGTACCCACCCATTGGGCATTTGGAGATTTTCTGTGAAAAAATGTCTATTCAGTTCTTTTTATAGGTTGTTTGCTATTTTGCTATTGAGTTGTAGGAGTTCATTATATACCTTGGACATTAACCTCCTATTGGATGCATGGTTTGCAGTTGTTTTTTTTTTCTTATTCCACATTTGGACTTTTCATCTTATTGGTTTTCATTGTTGTGGGGAAACATTTAAATGACAATTTTTTTTTTCAAAAGAAATGATGGTTGTTAATCATTTTAAAGCATATGGTATATATTTTTAATTTTATTTTTTTAAATTACCTAGTTTGTCATAATTTTTCCTTAGAACATAACTTACATTTTATTACTCTGACTACAATTTATCTATTACTATAAAACTGAAAATATTGCAGAGTGCCTGTGTAAGCTGTGGTCAGTTTCCCATTATTGATCTCTTACATTATAATGACTCCTTTGTTACAATTAATGAATTACTAAAATTGTTGTTATTAGATAATGTCCATTGTTCAAATTCTTTTAGCTCATATCTCCTACCTTTATATCATTCCAGGATCCCAACCAGGCTGGTACCTCATTATATATCACCGTCATTTTTCTGTCAGTCCTCCTGGCTGTGACAAGTTTCCAGACTGTTTGTATGTGTGTGTAATTTTATTAATTTATCTGAAAAGTACTAGTCAAGTACTTCATAGAATGTTTCTTGATTATTTTCCACAGGATATTTGCCTCTTTTGGGGAGAGTTATCAGCAAGAATTTATATATTATTTTAATACATTGATTTATAATCAAATAATAGTATATTTATTTAGGTGCTCAAGTTAGTCCAGCTTTGGCTATTGGAAGCTCTTTCATTACTCCTGTGTTACTTCATCATATCCCTTATCATGTAGATCACTATTTTTACTTCAGCACTTTACTTTTTGACAGCACAAAGTGATCTTGGCTAATTTGTGTATGATTTGCCCCAGTCTTAGAATCAGCCATTTCTCCAAAGAACTCTGGTTCCTTTAATTAGAGAATTGTGTGAGAAACTCTAGGCTCTAGGTATGCTCACTACTACTGGGATGTAAGCTTTCTCAGTTGAGAGAATAGGGAAATATTTGTTTATCAACATGTGTTTAATGCACATTTATTGATATTTCTGTATGTAGTAATATCTATCTAAAACTCAACTTGAATTCTTACTGTTATCTCCTACCCTGAACTCTTGGTCAGCAAATGGGTGATCAAACATTCCTCCCTGAGCCCTTGGTAACTACCATTAACCACTGCAACCTACTCAACAAGTAAAAAAACCTAACTTGTACCATCTGCTATACATTTAATTGTCCACTTTCTATATATATATTTTATGGTTTCAGACTTATTAACCCCTCTCTCCACAGAAAAGGGCTTTATCCACTAGAATATGGTGCTTACTTATCATTTCTTTTGAGTCCTATAGATTTTTGTCCTTTGACCTTACAGATTTCACTCATTTCTAAAGTAACTTAGGTCAGTAACTTTCCCTGCCTCACCCCCACACCCTTCAGTAAAGTTGTTTCATATACCTGTAATAAAGATAAGTTGTATTATCTCCTTCTATACTCTACCCTAGAATCCATGGACCACCTAAATGATTTTCCAAGATATTTATTCTTAAATTTGTTATTTGTGCTGTTAATGTTTCAACAAATAAAAAAAAGGAAGCCTTAGTGTACAGCAAACCAAAGAAAATGCATAATAAATTGCAGTAAAAATTAGTAAAATTAAAAATGGTAAAATAAAATCAATAAAACCAAGAGTTGGTTTTTTTTTTTTGAAAGATCAGTAAAAATTGACCTCTAGTCAGTCTAACCAAAAAAAAAAAAAAGGTACATATTACCAAAAAAGAAATAGAAGTCATTAATACTGATCCCACAGGCATTGAAATGGTAATAAAGGAAACCATGAACAATTCTATTCCCATAAATTTAATATTTTGTATGTAATGGACAAATTACTTGAAAGAAACATGCTACCAAAACTCACAAAAGGAGAAATAGGTAAACTGAATAGTTTTATTAATTAGTGATTCATTATCTTTAATAAACTTCCAAAAAAGAAAACAGCCAGCCTAGATGGTTTTACTCATGCATTCTACCAAATATTAAATATATATATATATATATATATATATATATATATATATATATATAGTAGTTCTCAATCTTTCAGAAAATAGAAATAGAGGGAATACTTCCCAACTCATTATATGAGGCCATTATTACCCTAACACCAAAACTAGATAAAGACATCACAAGAAAGGAAAACTATAGACCAATATTTCTCATGAGGAAAATACTCAAGAAAATATTAGTAAATTGAATCCAAGAAGGTATAAAATTTTCAATAACTTGTTTCAGTGTTTAAAAATTCTGTCCTTGTATATGCATCAAGTTTTATCAGAGTATTTCATTTCCTCCATAAATATATGGAATCTTTCCTTTATGAAAACGTGAATCTTCTGTGAGCTATCTTGGCTATAATTCTACCCTCATGCTGCCACATTGTCAAACAACTCAGCCCAGGACAAAGCACAATTTTCTAAAAGTTTGTTTTCTAACAGGAGTCCTCTTGTAAACTGGGTAGAAAAACCTGGAATTATGAGACAACCACTACCAACTCACTATCTTTGACTCCTCAAATTATATTAATATTCTAACTTTTGGAATTTGAGACTGACTACTATTTCATAATATTTGGCATTATGCAAGACAGATTCATTATTTTATCTCATTTCTCCCCTTTGCTGCTGCTTCTTTTTCATGCCTACTACTGTCTTGATATGTCTTGAAGCCAAGACCTTAAATATGATGCCATCCTATTTTTCTAAGGTTCTCCAAAACAGCAATTTAATGTAATATTCTAGAATTTTTCCTTTCTAAGGATTATTTCTAAATAATCTAAAATAATCCTTTCTAAGGATTATTTCTAAATAATCTAAAAATTCTATCAGCCTGTGGCTTTCTAAAATTATATTTATTTAATTAAAAAATATGTACATCAGCCATTTTTAGTTTCCTGACAGTTATCCCTGGTCCTCTCAATCTCTATTATTTCAGAGTTTTGATGATCACATCAAAAAGTCTTGTTTTTGGCCTTTTGAATTAATGGTTCTTATGAAATATTTTGTTACAATAATCAACATAGAAAATTTTACTTCTATATTTACCCTTTCAAATATATTCAATACTACTGTTAGATTTATATCATAGATGTCCCTCTTAATTTTGGAAAATTAATCTTTGCAGCCATAATTCTATTTTCCATGTTGAAGTATCTGGGCTTCTACCCAAAAAAATACATAATTTTGGTTATTTAAATATATAAAATGTTATTTTTTTCCAATGTATCACATGCTTGTTTGCACATGCAACAGCACCAACCTGGCCCTGCATCAGGCTCAGCCGGGAGTCTGCCTGAGATTCGCTCTCCCTCTGCCCGCCCTTCACAAACTCTCTCTCTTTCTCAAATAAATCTTAAAAAAAAAAATCAAAAAAACAAAACAAAACAAAATACCACCACTAATCTGATTTGGTTGACTTGCATCTAATAGACTATTTTGAGAAATTTAAAGAATCCTCTGGCACAAGACACCTCTTGTTCAGTTAGTCTCCTGCTAATGGTTTCCTTTACTGAAGAGGTCAATTGTTCCTTATTTAATGAACCCAGCTTCTAGCACTTTGAACATTAAAAGCTTCATGTTCTTTCCTGAATCCTGGCCTGCCTGGTTGTGCAACACACTGCTGCTATGCAAACAGACCAGCAAACCTCTACTTTCAACTGACAACAGGCACACATCTCCTACTGATTTTTGCCCAAAGCTTTTACTGTTCTTTTGATATTCAACATACAATGTATACAATTAGAAAGTAATATAACAGTTAAGAATTATACCCCTTCTTAATCTTTCCAAACTTGTTCTAGAGTGAATGCACAGAAAGTTTTCTGTCTTAATATTTATAATTTCAAACTCTTTACTGTTGTGTAATTATTCCTGGGAGGTGCAGTGTGTGAGCTGTTTACATGAGATGAATGGAACCATGAATGTATAAGTTCATGCTCCATTACACTTATAGTATATTGCTTCTTAATTTACCTCTTGCTTTGGGCCATGCAGAAGATTATTCGGGCTATTTTTAAAGAGCTGTTCCAAATTCTGTAGATTCATCTCCCACAGGTCCTTTTTATTCTGTGATTTGAAAATCATTTGGTGGGCAGAAATTTCACCATGCATTTGTCAGGTAAATTTCCCACTTATATTTGGCTTATGGCAGTATGGTTGTTTTCAGAAGAAGAAAGCATAAAGCCCATGACTTACTGTAATGGGGCAGGAAAATGTAAAGCTAGAAGACAAAGAATATAATTACATTTTTTATGAGCAACCATGTAAATATATTACTAAAAATGTTCTTTTAAATAGCGTAGTCAAACAGAGAAGAAAAAGCATCAGAAGCCAGAATGAAAATCCTCTTATCTGACTTCTAGACTGCTTTAATAAATTGAAAGCATCAACTTTATGCATCTGCCTAAAATGAACCTAATTAAGGATATCATTACTCAGAATCTTACTAGGAAAAAAATTAAAAACTTATGAAGCTTGAAAAATGTTGCTTCTGAATAAAATATTTTGTAAGAAAACAAGGTTTGATATGCCAAAATTAGTATATTTTTCAACAAAGTCCTCTTTTTAAACAACTCAAAATTATCAGTATTTTCTGTGAAAATGGGAGAAATCCTTGAGTTCTGATTCTTCTCATATAGAAAGTCATTAATATAATCAAAGTTTAAGATACCACTTGAATTCAAAAATTAGAAAGTAACACTAAGTAACCTGAAATTTTCACAAATTAATTGTATGTGTTTGGGAAAGCTTTTTAAGATTCACATGTTTCTGGTACATAATCTATAAAACAAAGTAGATAGAATATTCAGAAGACCAGTATTGAAACTTCGAATGTTGTTTCTTCTGTTACCAAGCATATTACCTATAAAACAGAAGAACAATGGGATTTTTTTTCTCCAGTTAACTAACTTTAAGTAAATGCATTGCATAGAAAACAGATGATTTAGTCCTTACTCTTATTATAATTAAATTACTTAGATTAGTACTTCATTTGATTGGGAAAATGCCTCTATAAACCTCGTAGGGAATGTTTCCAAATTCCCAGAGGCACACGCTCCCTGCTCTTTTCTACACTTAAGACTCCTGGAGATTCTCTTGAGGAAGGTCGTGGGGAACAAAGCTGAGGAAGCGGTTGATGGCATAGTATAGCAGACAGAGCATTAAACATATGTAGCTTACTCCTTGCCACAACTCTTTGAGGTTTGTATTGCTTTTTCTATGTTAGGAGCTTATACAACATCAATAAGTTAGTAAACCTCAGATGGCAATTTGACTATTCTGCATGATTCTAAGTGCTTAGATGCCAGAGTTTTGTAAAGATCTGTATTAAAACTCCTCCTTTGCAGCTTATTAGGTGTCTAGCCTTGGAGAAGCTACTAATAACTGCAATACAGGCCTGAACACTCATGTGTGTCCGCAATGAATTAGCTTTCCTGCCTTTAGTCAAAGCACACGGGCAATCAAATTGCATCCAAAGGTTTTGAGAGCAAGGGAGTTTAATGATTTAAATATTCAACCACTTCAAGCTAATTCTGTCCTAGCTACACTATCACTTGTTATATCTTGAACATGACAGCACAGATCTCTTCAAGTTCCCTCAGAAATCTGTTGGAAGGAATTTCATTTATATTAAATATTTTTAGATCTACACACATATCTATCTATATCTATCTATCTATCTATCTCTCATCTCTCATCTATCTATCTATATCTATATCGCAAGAAATTTTGGTAATACAAGCAACACAAAGCTTTCCAAAATCTTTTCTGATACTATTGATACGTAAATGTCTATGAAAACAAAGCTCAAAAGAAATTTTTAAGGGGAAGTGTCAAGAGATTTGATCTCACCAATGAAGAGTAAAATACTCCTATTCTGTCAACCATACATGAAACAAAGATCTTGTATTGGGGGCATTGGTATTCTTAATATTGGATGACTTCAAATCGGTTTCCCTGGGAAATAAATTAGATAGTACACATATTTATTTCTCTTATTCTTTAGACAATATCTTCTTACTATTTATTCTGTATTTCTTTCATACATGAATATATAGGCTTTTTTTTACCTCAAATATTAATGTAGTGATATAAATGATATTGGTGAACATTAATATGTATTGATTATCTCCAACTTAATTTCACTTAGCACTTTAAAATCTTTCAACCAATTTTATTCTCCACAGAATAAAATCAATCCTTAACATGGCCTTCAAAGCCTTGAATAATATAGCCATATTTGAAGTTTCTCCAGGCTCATGTTCAATCACTCTAACCATAAAAGGCTTTTTACAGTTTCTTGGAAGTTTTTATATCTTTCCTGCCTCTGGCCTTTGAACACACTATCCTCTTACTGAAACACTTCTATTTCCACTTGGTTTTGTAGATAAATCCTATTCATCTTTTAGTGCATACTTCTTTCTCTACTAGTGCATACTTATTTCTCTACTAAAGCTAAACTCAGACATGTAGTCTCATGTAATATTCTATATTAACATACAGTGCTTAGTCTCTGTTAGAACAGAGTTTTCTGATACCTACAATGACTCACAGAATGTTTTTAATAAGAGAATTAATGAATAAATGATTCTTCTATGCTTTTATTTTAATACTAAACCCATTTTAGAATAATACATTTCCCCCAAAATCTAGATAAAATAACATCAGATATAAGCCCTGTTTCAAAAATTACTTGATGTCTTTCAAATGATTTTCACATTAATATTTTTAAAATACAGATTTCAATATTTTGCTCTATTTATCAGTAACAGACACACCAAACAGTAAATCTACTTAGATATATAAATACTGACATTAAAATTTAGTAGGTTTCAAAAATTGTTTTTTTTTTCCATCCATCTTTTTCTCTTGACATTTTAACTCCTTAAGCTCTTGGAACATCTCCAATTCTTTCTATACTTCACAAAATTCAGCATTGAAATTTTCATACCCCTTATTATATCATCTTTATCGTTCACATGGACAGAGTGCTTACTTAGCACCAGACACAATCTTCACAACAATTCTGAGATAGCTACAGATACTATCCTCATTTATAAAAACTAGTACCCTTAGTATCTAAACTCACTTCTTTATGTAGGAAATGTTAGGGGAAGAATTGAACCCAGAAATCCTGTCAATGGATACTTTTCTATAATTGGTGTTCAACGAACATGTGTTTTCTTGGTTTAAGTTTGCTTGAGTAGCTAGTTATCTCTATGTATTCATGAAACATTGGCATTAATGGACTCAAAGGCAGGAGACCCATCTTGGAATAGATATTGGACAGATTTTTAGTAGGTATGCTTTAAGGTATGCCCTAGAGAGAGGTTACCAGTGTTAGTCAATATAGTTATCAATAACTGAATGCTTTATGATAATCATGTTCCTCTCTGAGTCTATGTCTTTTCCTTGTGACAATGCCATTCATTTTTTTTATTAACATAATTTATTATTTACCCCAGGGGTACAGATCTGTGAATCATCAGGCTTACAATTCACAGCACTCACCATAGCACATACCCTCCCCAATGTCCATAATGCAGCCACCCTATCCCTACTCCCCCAGCCCCCAGCAACTCTCAGTTTGTTTCATGAGATTAAGAGTCCCTTATGTTTTCTCTCCCTTCTGATTCTGTCCTGTTTCACTTTTTCCCTCCCTAACCCCCCCCATGATGCCCCACCCTGCCTCTCAAATTCCTCATGTCAGGGAGTCATATAATAATTGTCATTCTCTTATTGACATATTGCTCAGCATAATACCCTCTAGTTCCATCCAGGTCATTGCAAATGGCAAGATTTCATTTCTTTTGAAGGCTGCATAGTATTCCATTGTATATATATACCACATCGTCTTTATCCATTGATCTGTTGATAGACATATAGGTTCTTTTCATAGTTTGGCTATTGTGGACATTGCTGCTATAAACATTCAGGCACACATGCCCCTTCAGATCACTACAATTGTATTTTTGGTGTAAATACCCAGTAGTGCTATTGCTGGGTGGTAGGGTAGCTCTATTTTCAACTTACTGAGGAACCTCCACACTGCTTTCCAGAGTGGCTGCACCAACTTGCATTACCAACAGTTCAGGATTGTTCCCCTTTTTCTGCATCCTTGCCAACATCTGTCATTTCCTGACTTGTTAATTTTAGCCATTCTGACTGGAGTGAGGTAGTATCTCACTGTGATTTTGATTTGCATTTTCCCGATGCCAAGTGATATTGAGCACTCTTTCATCTGTCTGTTGGCCATTTGGATGTCTTCTTTGGAGAAATTTCTGTTCATGTATCTGGCCATTTCTTGATTGGATTATTTGTTCTTTGTGTGTTGAGTTTGATAAGTTCTTTACAGATTTTGAATACTAGCCCTTTATCTGATATGTCATTTGCGGATATCTTCTTCCATTCTCTCAGTTGCTTTTGGTTTTGTTGACTCTTTCCTTTGCTATGCAAAAGCTTTTGATCTTGATGAAGTCCCAATAGTTCATTTTCCCCCTGCTTCCTTTGCCTTTGGTGATGTTTCTACCAAGAGTCTCCTGCCTGGGTTCCCCTCAAGGATTTTGATGGTTTCCTGTCTCACATTGAGGTCTTCCATTCATTTTGAGTCTACTTTTGTGTGTAGTGTAAGGAAATGGTCCAATTTTATTCTTCTGCTTGTGGCTGTCCAGTTTTCTAAACACCATTTGTTGAAGAGACTTTCCTTTTTCCATTGGGCATTCTTTCCTGATTTTCCAAAGATTAGTTGACCATAGAGTTTAGGGTCCTTTTCTTGGCTTTCTACTCTGTTCCATTGATCTATGTGTCTTCGTTGTGCCAATACCATACTGTCTTGATGATGACAGCTTTATAATAGAGCTTAAAGTCTGGAATTGTGATGCCACCAGCTTTGATTTTCTTTTTCAACATTCCTCTGGCTATTCGGGGGCTTTTCTGGTTCAATATAAATTTTAGGATTATCTGTTCCATTTCTTTGTAAAAAAAAAAATGATGGTATCTTGATAGGGATTGCATTTAATGTGTAGATTGTTTTAGGTAGCATAGACATTTTCACAATATTTGTTCTTCCAATCCATGAACATGGGACGTTTTTCCATTTCTTCATCAATTTCCTTCATGAGTACTTTATAGTTTTCTGAGTATAGATTCTTTGCCTCTTTGGTCAGGTTTATTCCTAGGTATCTTATGGCTTTGGGTGCAATAGTAAATGGTATTGACTCCTTCATTTCTCTTTCTTCTGTCTTGTTGATGTATAGAAATGCAACTGATTTCTGGGCATTGATTTTATATCCTAACACTTTACTGAATTCCTGTGTGAGTTCTAGCAGTTTTGGGGTGGACTCTTTTGGGTTTTTCACATAGAGTATCATATCATCTACAAGAGTGAGAGTTTGACTTCTTCTTTGCTGATTCAGATGCCTTTTATTTCTTTTTGTTACCTGATAGCTAAGGCTAGGACTTCTAGTACTATGTTGAACAGCAGTGGTGATAGTGAACAGCTCTGCTGTGTTCCTGACCTTAGGGGAAAAGCTCTCAGTTTTCCCCCATTGAGAATGATATTTGCTGTGGGTTTTTCATAGATGGCTTTGATGATATTGAGGTGTGTACCCTCTATCCCTACACTTTGAAGAGTTTTGATCAAGAAAGGATGCTGGGGGACGCCTGGGTGGCTCAGTTGGTTGGGCCGCTGCCTTCGGCTCAGGTCATGATCCCAGCGTCCTGGGATCGAGTCCCACATCAGGCTCATTGCTCAGCGGGAGCCTGTTTCTCCGTCTGCCTCTGCCTGCTTCTCCATCTGCCTCTGCCTGCCACTCTGTCTGCCTGTGCTCACTCTGACAAATAAATAAATAAAATCTAAAAAAAAAAAAAAAGGATGCTGAAATTTGTCAAATGCTTTTTCAACATCTATTGAGAGTATCATATGATTCTTCTTTGTTTTATTAATGTATTGTATCACATTGATGAGCTGATGTTGAGCCAACTTTGCAGCCCTGGAATAAAGCCTACTTGGTCGTGATGAATAATCCTTTTAATATAGTATTGGATCCTATTGGCTAGTATTTTGGTGAGAATTTTTGCATTTATATTCAACAAGGATATTGGTTTGTAATTCTCCTTTTTGATGGGGTCTTTGTCTGGTTTTGGGATCAAGGTAATGATGGCCTCATAAAATGAGTTTGGAAGTTTTCCTTCCATTTCTACTTTTTTGGAACAGTTTCAGAATAGGTATTAATCTTCTTTAAATGTTTGGTAGCATTTCCCTGAGAAGCAATCTTGCCCTGGGCTGTTGTTTATTGGAAGATTTTTGATGACTGCTTCAATCTCCTTACTGGTTATGAGTCTGTTTGGGTTTTCTATTTCTTCCTGGTTCAGTTGTGGTAGTTTATATGTCTCTAGGAATGCATCCATTTCTTCCAGATTGTCAAATTTGCTGGCATATAGTTGCTCATATGTTCTTATAAGTGTTTGTATTTCTTTGGTGTTGGCTGTGATCTTTCCTCTTTCATTCATGATTTTATTAATTTGGGCCCTTTCTCTTTTCTTTTTGATAAGTCTGGCCAGGGGTTTATCAATCTTATTAATTCTTTCAAAGAACCAGCTCCTAGTTTCATGATTTCTTCTACTGTTCTTTTGGTTTCTATTTCATTGATTTCTGCTCTGATCTTTATGATTTCTCCTGCTGGGTTTAGACTTTCTTTGCTGTTCTTTCTCCACCTCCTTTAGATGGGCAGTTAGGTTGTGTATTTGAGACCTTTCTTGTTTCTTGAAACAGGCTTGTATTGCTAATATATTTTCCTTTCAGGACTGCCTTTGCTCTGTCCCAAAGATTTTGAATAGTTGTGTTTTCATTTTCATTTGTTTCCGTGATTTTTTAAAAGTCTTCTTTAATTTCTTGGTTGACCCCTTCATTCTTAAGTAGGATGCTCTTTAGCTTCCATGTATTTGAAGTTCTTTCCAACTTTCCTCTTGTGATTGAGTTCTAGTTTCAGAGCACTGTGATCTAAAAATATGAAGGGAATGATCCCAATCTTTTGGTACCAGTTGAGACCTGATTTGTGACCCAGGATGTGATCTATTCTGGAGAATGTTTCATGTGCACTAAGGAAGAATGTGTATTCTGTCGTGTTGGGATGGAATGTTCTAAATATGTCTGTGATGTTCATCTCATCCATATGTCATTTAAAGCCTTTATTTCCTTGTTGATCTTTTGCTTAGATGATCTGTCCATTTCAATGAGGGGGGTTTAAAGTCCCCTACTATTATTGTATTATTGTTGATGTGTTTCTTTGATTTTGTTATTAATTGGTTTATATAATTGTCTGCTCCCATGTTAGAGGCATAGATATTTAAAATTTTGGATCATCTTGTTGGACAGACCCTTTAGTATGATATAGCATCTTTCCTCATCTCTTATTATTGTCTTTGGCTTAAAATCTAATTTATCTGATATAAGGATTACCACACCAGGTTTCTTTTGATGTCCTTTAGTGGTAAATTGTTTTCCATTCCTTCACTTTCAATCTGGAGGTGTCTTTGGGTCTAAAATGAGTTTTGTGCAGACAGCATATCAATAGGTCTTGTTATTTTTTTTTTAATTCCATTCTGATAACCTGTGTCTTTTGATTGAGGCATTTAGTCCATTTACATTCAGGGTAAATATTGAAAGACATGAATTTAGTGCCATTTTATTGCCTGTAAGGTGACTGTTACTGTATACTGTCTCTATTCCTTTCTGGTCTGCTCTATTTTTGCTTAGAGGATCCCTTTCAATATTTCCTGTAGGTTGGTTTGATGTTTGCAAATTCTTTTCATTTTTGTTTGTCCTGGAAGCTTTTTATCTCTCCTATTCTTAATGGCAGTCTAGTTGGATATAGTATTCTTGGCTGCATATTTTTCTCATTTAGTGCTCTGAGTATATCATTCCAGTCCTTTCTGGCCTGCCAGGTCTCTGTGGATAGGTCTGCTGCCAGTCTAATATTTCTACCATTGTATGTTATAGACTACTTTGCCCTAACTGCTCTCAGTATTTTCTCTTTGACACTAAGACTTGTAAGTCTTAGAAAATAGGATGTGGACTTATTTTTACTGATTTTGAGGGGGGTCCATTTTTACTGATTTTGAGGGGGGTCCTCTGTGCCTCCAGGATTTTGATGCTTGTTCCTTTCACCAAATTAGGGAAATTCTCTACTATAATTTGCTCCAATATACCTTCTGCCCTTCTCTCTCTTTCTTCTTCCTCTGGGATTCCAATTATTCTAATACTGTTTCATCTTATGGTATCCCTTATCTCTCGAATTCTCCCCTTGTGGTCCAGTAGTTGTTTGCCTCTCTTTTGCTCAGCTTCTTTATCTGCCATCATTTTTTCTTCTATATCACTAATTCTCTCTTCTGCCTCATTTATCCTAGTAGCAAGAGCCTCCATTTTTTATTGTACCTCATTAATAGCTTTTTTTATTTCAACTTGGTTAGATTTTAGTTCTTTTATTTCTCCAGAAAGGGGTCCTATTTCTCCAGAAAGGATTTATCTTCCATGTCTTTTTTGAGCCCAGCTAGCACCTTGATAATCATCCTTCTGAACTCCAGTTCTGACATATTACTAATGTCTGTATTGATTAGGCCCCTAGCCATTGGTACTGCCTCTTGTTCTTTTTTGGGGTGAGTTTTTTCACCTTGTTAATTTATCCAGATAAGAATAGATGAATGAGAGAACAAAATACTAAAAGGGTACCCATGACCCCAGAAAAATATACACGAATGAAATCAGAAGAGACCCAAAACTGGGGGTAGATGATAAGGGGGAAAAAAAGAGAAAATATATACAAATATTAGACTCATGAATAGAACAGAACCACACTCTTGGTTTTGGGTATATTTTGGTCTTTTGGAAGAAACTGCCTCCCAAAATTTTAAAGAAAGAAAAACTTATAATATACAAAAATAAGGGTAAACATGATGAAGGGATGGAATATGACTGTAAAGATGAAAATTTTAAAAAAGGTTCTAAAAAAGGAATTGGTATGATTAAAAAGTATGTTTAAAAAAAAAAAAAGAGGAAAGAGGGGCACCTGGGTGGCTCAGTGGGTTAAAGCTTCTGTCTTCAGCTCAGGTCATGATCCCAGGGTCCTGGGATCGAGCCCCACATCAGGCTCTCTGCTTGGCAGGAAGCCTGCTTCCTCCTCTCTCTCTGCCTGCTTCTCTGCCTACTTGTGATCTCTGTCTGTCAAATAAATAAATAAAATCTTTAAAAAAAAAAAAAGAGGAAAGAATGTGATCAGGCTGAAGGCTAGAACAAAGTCATACACTAGTTTTAGGGTATATTTTGACCTATTAGGAGAAATTGTACCCCAAATTTTTAAAGAAAAAAAAACTGTATGTACACAAGAAAGAAGGTTAAATACAATGAAAGGATAGAATATGTCTATAACAATGAAAATTTTAAAGAAATATTTTTTGAAAAAGTTTTGATAAGATAAAATAGTTTAAAAAAACTTAAAATAAGAAAGGAAAATTTTTTAAAAATAGAATAAGAAAAAAAAATTGAAACATTTAACTTTGAAAGACTAAAGGATCATGGAGAAAAAGCCATGAATTCTATGTGTTGCTTTCCCCTAGTTTTGGAGTTCTGGAGTTCTCATTGATTGGTGGACTTGGTGTTGGCTGGATGGTCTTGCTGATCTTCTGTGGGAGGAGCCTGTTCCAGTGATTCTCAAATGCCTTTGCCCAAGGCAGAATTGCACTACCCTTGCCAGGGGCCAGGCTAAGTAATCTTCTCAGTTTTGCTCTCAGTAGCTTTTGTTCCCTGAATGCTTTCCGTACAGCCTTGGAGGACAGGAATGAAGATGGTGGCCTCCCAATCTCCAACTCAAAGGAGTCGAGAGCTCAGGGCCCCAGTCCTCATTGTGTCCTCAGAGAAAAGCAGTCGACCCCTCCCATCTCCCTGATCTCAAGCTACACTCTGGGCTGATCTGGCCTGTGATGTTGTATTTCTGTCTCTGGCGCATGACCCCGTTTGGAGTCTCCAAACCCAGCAGACTCCTGCCACATGCTCCCACACTGGTCCTCTCGGAGGAGAAAGGAGGGGTTCTCTCCGGATCTGCCACTTGTGGGGTCCTTGCTCCAAGAGAAGTGGCCCAACTGTGCCTTGGATCACAGTTTAAGGTGATTTCGAGCTGAGAGCCCACTCCTTGCTTCTGTCTCTGAGGCCAGCTTCCCTGGTCCAATACCTGGGAACTCTGCCACCCTCAGACACCCTTAGTCTTTTTGTGTCCTGTGGGTCCTGAGATGACACTGTCCCCATGAGGGCTCCACCCCCACTTAGCCTCTGGAGCGACATCCCTCAATGGAGCAGACTTCTAAAAGTTCCAATTTTCTGCTCTGCTACCCTCTCACTTGCTGGGAGCCAGCCCCTTCCACCAAGGTTTATCCTCTCATCGCTTCAGATTCACTTCTCTGCACATCCTACCTTCCAGAAAGTGGTTGATTTTCTGTTCCTAGAATTACTGTTCTTCTCTTCTAGCTCCTGAATCATCACAGAAATACTTTGGAAATGAGGCATACTAATTGCCTAAATCCATTCAGATGTACCTTCTTTCAGTCCTCTCAAGTCTATTGTGTCTGCATTTTTCCATGTGATTCCAGCAGTCAGCATAGCTCTTGGAACCTAGCTCATGACAATACTATTCTTAGCAGCTTACTCAGATAACTAACGTGCAAGTCAGTTAATAGTGTATGTGTCAGCATTTCTCATGAAATTTAATATATTTTCTACTTATAGTAGTAATTTTATTCACAATTTATATTTTTGTTAACTAGTAAGTAGTTCAGTTTTGTTAATCACTAAAGGAAATGGTTGTTAACTATGTTGATCTTCTCAAATGGGGAAAAGAACAAGAATTAGTATATTTGCAAAATGATCTCTATTTTAGAAGTTTTAAAATGTTAATCAGTAAATAATTTTTTGAGGGTTTCCTGGGTGGCTTAGTAGGTTAAGTGTCTGCCTTTGGAACAGTAAAATTAACTGGTACCAAGCTGCAGTTGGCACTACTGGATGTCAACCTTGAGCAAGCTCTATTTGAGTAAGCAGAAACCAAACACTGAGCAGATGCAATATGCTAAAGAGAGAATGAAATATTCCTACAATAAGGAATAGAAAATAGAGACAATGCACCTCTAGACTTTAGGACAAGATCAACTATCTAAAGATTTTTCCAGTTTTGTGATAGCTAACTGTACTTCCTAAAATTGGGTATCTAGAGAGTGCTTTGTATGTTTTTAATTAGCTACCTTTGTAATCTGAGCTTATCTGAAAGATACTTAGACCCTGGAAACCAAATAGTCCTCTATTCAAACAACCTCATTCTAAATGAATTACTGGAGAGTATATTTTTATATAATCAAATTCCTTTTCATTATAGTACATAATTTATGCTACATAGATTCAGATCCATGGAATATATAGCAAAGAAAATCTTTCTTAATGTGTATTCAGGAATTGGTTATTTGATATACAGTTTTTCTGTCAAATGAAATTTTTATTTTCTAAGCCTTCAATTAAAGATTCTTCAGATCAAAACAATTACATTAAAAATTGAGAATGAAGTGTTCTGCATAATGAGAAATATTTGTGTTTTTTTTCTAAGTCTATAAGTACCTCTAATAAGTTGTATTATTATATTAGAAACTATAAAAAGGAAATCTGAGTTCTAGTTTATTCTGGCTGAAATTCCATGTTAATCTTTACTAGTGTAGTTGATGGCTGTGGTGACCTCAAGATGGTTGGCTTTTAGTGGGTCAGGACCATCTAGAAGTGATCACTGTTCTGAGCTCCAGGCTGGAGGGTGCTCTATATTGATCCTTCTCAATACTGACCTCCACAGGGGGGAAAAAAAAAAAAATTAAGCCTAGGGTAATGTAGTCACATGCATCCCATGTACCTCTTTCCATATCACTCTTCTGATACTCAGAACCTGAAAACTCTGGCGTAAAATGGTCCATAATCTAGTTCTAGGACTTACATGGACATGAGTCTCTTCCTCAGCGTGTTTCCTATAGGGTGGACTAAACTTCTAGTGTGTTCAACTCTAAGTTGGGTGGTGGGAGTAGGGGACAAGAGGTGGCCAGACATGGTTCTTGTCAGACACTACAGACAAAGCTTGAATAGACAGGTTGATACCCATGAGCAAAAGTCTCCTCATGGTATGAGATTGAACCTGCCATGGATTCAAGAGGAAATTGGCCAAGGGCTAGGAGCTGGCTCTTCCTTAACTACCACATTCAAGATTATGAGAATGTTGTACTTGAATCTCGACTTTCAAGTCATCATGAAGGTATATTTGTCAAGTTTGGAAGCTAAACCTATTTCATTATCTGGTTTATAACTTTTGGATGTTAGACTTCTACACAGTAGAAGTATGTGGACTTCTATTTGTATTATCACTGTTTAGGTTCTGATGAATAGATGTTTTGATCTACTGGTCTTACAGCTCTTGAGCTACTGGTCTTGGTGTCTCCTGATAAGTACTTTTGGGAATACCCAGAGGCAAAGAGGGACACCATCCCCTCCTCCAACCATAAATTAAACCAAGGACTCTGATCCATTATTCTATGATTTTCCTAGAGTACAGTCTCTCTGGTCCAGTCAGCATTTTTTTTTTAATTGAAGGAGCATGGGATACCTTTATTTATTGAGGAAAATTTGTTTCCTATTTTTGTCTAAATGGAATCAGTTCCCCTGTAGGATAGCTCTATGACTTTTTTCCACCCTTTATAATGATATTTATGTTCCTCCAAGAACAGTAGCTAGGGGCAATGTTGTTAACTCATTTAATGGCTGATTAATTCTGCATTCAAAATGATATATATCCTGGTTATAAAACACAAATAATGATAAAATAATATAGAAATAATAGTTTTTTCTAAATGTATTTATTTTTAAACCTAACTCTTGGTGGTTCTTTTTTGCTAATTTGTTTCTATATTTTTCCTTTTGAAAATGTCTTATGGCTACATTCACCAAACAAGGAAACTCATGTCTTTATTAAAAATGAAACAAAACAAAACAAAACAAAACAAAAACCTTCAAAAACCAAAAACAACTTTCACTGTGTTAAAAGCTATTTCTTAAGGTTTCTGTGAACATCAAGTTTTTCTTGTTAATCCACACATTGTAGATGTCAGTAGCAGTAGACATTTTCTTCCTCTTTCCTATTGATACTCATACAGTTCAGTGCCAATAAATATTATAATTGTCTTACAACTCCAATAATGATAAATATATCATTTTAAAAAGTAGCAATGCTTCATTCCATACCAACATTTTAGTGTACAGGGTAGAGATATTTTATGAGGTTCCTACATTTAGATATTGGTTATAATGTATATGATTGTATTCTAATTGGTTCTTTTAGTCCTGTCAAAATCATAGCTTAACGTTGACTTTAAAGCTGTTAAATCTTAAGCAATTTATGTAATTGATGATAGAAATTGTAAAATACAAAGTAATACACAAATTCAGATTATGAATCACATTTTTTAATAAAGATTATTTATATATTTGAGAAAACATGCACAAAAGCAGGAAGGAGGAGCAGAGAAAGAAGAGAGAGAGAAGAGGACTCCCCACTGAACAGCGGGCCTGAAGTGGGCTCCATCCCAGGATCCTGGGATCATGACCTGAGCAGAAGGCAGGAACTTAACTGACTGAGCCACCCAGGCACCCTGCAAATCACATTTTAAAACTCCTACTCTGTCAACAGGAAACCACATGTGTCTTTTAATTTTATTTATTTATTTATTTATTTATTTATTTTAAGATTTTATTTATTTATTTAACACAGAGAGAGAGATCACAAGTAGGCAGAGAGGCAGGCAGAGAGAGAGAGAGAAGCAGGCTCCCCGCTGAGCAGAGAGCCTGATGTGAGGCTCCATCCCAGGACCCTGGGATCATGACCGGAGCCCAGAGGCTTTAACCCACTGAGCCACCCAGACACCCCCCAGTTTTCAATTTTATTTTATTTTATTTTATTTTATTATTTACAAGATTTTGTTTATTTATTTGACAGAGAGAGGGAGAGATCACAAGCAGGCAGAGAGGCAGGCAGAGAGAGAGGAAGGGAAGCAGGCTCCCTGCTGAGCAGAGAGCCCGATGTGGGGCTCAATTCCAGGACCCAAGGATCATGACCTGAGCCAAAGGCAGAGGCTTTAACCCACTGAGCCACCCAGGAAACCCCACTTTTCAATTTTAGAAGAATCTTTATTTTAACCAAAATGTTTACTTATATAGTTTGTATTATAACTTTCACTATCTTTATTGGTATTTAAAACAGGAAGTTTTTTGGAACATTTTATGGAAAAAATCTACCATCTAATATAAGGACATATTGGGACGCCTGAGTGGCTCAGTTGGTTAAGCGGCTGCCTTCGGCTCAGGTCATGATCCCAGTGTCCTGGGATCGAGTCCCACATCAGATTCCATGCTCAGCAGGGTGTCTGCTTCTCCCTCTGCCTCTGCCTGCCACTCTGTCTGCCTGTGCTCACTCTCTCTGACAAATAAATAAATAAAATCTTAAAAAATAAATAAATAAAATAAGGACATATTGATATTTTAACTATTGAACTTTATATACAGAAACACAGGAGTTAAATTTAAGGTCTTTATTTAGTGTGAAGCAGTAAATAGAGAAAAATCTTGTTTGTACCAATAGTAATCTTCATGTTTTTATCAATATTTTATTGGCAAAAAATTCCAAAAAATCATTGGACTATAAGAGTTTTTTCTTTTTTTAAAGACTTTATTTATTTGAGAGAGAGTGCAAGGAAGCACGAGTGGAGAAAGGGGCTGAGGGAGAGGGAGAAGCAGACTCTCCACTGAGCAAGGAGCCCAGACAGGATGTAGAGCTCCATCCTAGGACTCTGGGATCATGACCTGAACAGAAGGCAGAAGCTTAACCAACTATGCCACCCAGGCGCCCCTGGACCATAAGAAAGTTCTGAGAGTATTTATAAGAATATTTTATCAGTTTATAAAAGCAAATGATGTAATTTATATTTAATTCATTGAAAATATTTGTAAATATGTATCACCTAAATCCCAGTCTCATCCCTACTCTCATTTTATCTTTTTGATGCTCAGTGTCCTCATCAGCCTCCTGTGGGCCCTGAATTAGAGCTGAAGCACTGTGTCTAGCTGTCTCGTTAATTGCCTATGTGACTAAGGTAAGTCATTTTTCTTTGTTATAAGAATAAACATTTTATAAATGAGCTGTAATCCTAAAATTAAATCTAAAACCTTCTCTGGAGTCCTATTTCTGAAAGAATCAAATTTAAGGGTTACACTCTGTTTTCCTGAGAGAATTTTAGTACACTATTGTTGAATGCTGATTATCATTTCAAACTTTTTTCAAGAATATACATACAAGATGCACAGTTCTTCATCAAACAAATACAACAACCTACAGAGTGACTTCCATTTTTTTAATTCCTGAGAGGTTTTTAAGTGAAAATAATGGGTTATGCATGGATGCTTTTTCCACATTAAGTGTAATAATCACCTAATTTTTCTTAAACATTGTTTTGTAGCCTATGAAGGAAGCCAGAATATGTCACCCTGAAGTGTCTCTTTGACATAAAAATTAGTCTAAACTGAAGACAACTAAGAAGCAAATCCAGGAAAATCTTTCTCTTTTCTGTTTAAAGGCAGCATATAAAGTTTCCTTTTACTGGAGACAAATCCTTAGCAGGCCAGAGATGGCCAACACACCTGATTCCATTAGTTTCCGCCCATATACTTACCTTCCCACAGTTTGCCACCCTTGGAAGCCTAGAACTGCTTTTCTTTATCCTGTCTTTTTTCTACAAGTTTATTCTTCATTGAAGATGCTGTACAAACTGCAGTTATAAGCCGCTGCTTTGAGTTACTTTTTAAAAATTTCTCCTGGATAGTGTCTGTTGTACATGTTAATAAACTATTTTATTTTGCTTTTTTTTTTTTCTTATTAACCTTTCTTTTTGTTAGAGTCTAAGCTAAAACCAAAGATGGGTAGAGGTAAAGTCTAGCCTCCTCTACATTACATGTCCATTACAATCCTAGATGTTTTTCTGCAACATTGTTTTATAGCCTAAATGTCTATAAGAATCCTAGGTGTTTTTAGCTTAGATTAGTGCCCATTCATCATGACAATTATTTTGAGTTTATTTTAAACAGCTGAAATCCTTGAAATAAGGAAATTTTCCATTTGTTTGTCCAAGGTAATGCTAAGATCCAGATGATATGTCCATGGGCCTCACTAGGTTCATAGCCTATTCTTGCAGTAGTTATATCATAAATATCTCTACATTGTAACTGAGAAAGTAATATAAAAGATGCAATGAAATCCTTTGGTCATTGGAATTATATCATACATTATATTTCAAAAGAAATCTAACATCCTTCAAAGGACACAGTTTAGTGTTACATAGGACCAGAGAAGAGAAATGAGCTTGCTTTCAAATTCCCAGTATACATTGGTGAAGATTGGTGTTTGGATTACCTTCCTTCTTGCTTATGA
>PISX010018582.1:0-40269 GCA_004024625.1 Mellivora capensis | reverse complement strand
TCATATAATGTCTGTTCTCAGAATATAGTGGAATGCAACTAGAAATCAATGTTTAAAGCTAAATTAAACATTCTGACATATATGAGGATGAAACAACACACTTCTAAATAACATAGGCAAGCACATAAACCTCAAGAAATTTTTTATTTGTTTAAAGTTTAATTACTTATAATCTCTACAACAAGATGAGGGATTGAACACATGACCCAAAGTCAAAAGCCACATGCTCTTCTATCTGAGCCAACCAGTTTCCCCTCAACTGTTGAAATACATTTAAAAAAAAAAAAACTTGGTAAATTATATTGGATGCAGAGACACATGGCTTACATGGAAATCTGTTATGTTGAATGCATATATTAAGAATGAAAAGTCTAATATCAATAATTTACAATCAAATATCAGGAAATATAAATGCTAGAGCAATAAATACAATTTAACAAAAATATATTAATTACAATGTAATGAAGAAAGAAAAGAAAAAGATAGGAATAATAAATACTGGAGCAAAATCAGTGAAATTAATAGAGAAGATCAAGTGGAATGTATTGAGAATTTCCTAAGTTGAGAAGGAAAAATTAAAAACGCCTTTGTTCATACATGAGCTATTTATTGGGTAGAAAATCCAAGAGTAGAGAGAAGCTCTCATGAAATAATAAGTAATTTTAGCAAATTTGCAAGACAAAATATACAAACTTCAACCTTGCCCGCTGACATATGGCATCAATGAACAAGTGTAATATGAAATGTTAAACACAATATAATTTACATTAGCACCAAGAAAAAAAGAAGAAAGAAAGAGAAAGAGGGAAAAAAAGAGAAAACAGTTGTTAAATACAAATAAAATAAAATATGTATCACACCTCTAAGGAATATGCCACAAAATTTCTGATGAATGTCATTAGAACTAAATAAATGTTTAGATGATCCAATTTCATGGATAGGAAGACAATGTTGTGAACATATTGGTTCTTCTAATTTTTATTTATAATTTATTGAAATTCAAATAAAAATTACAACAAGTTATTTTGTGGACATTGACAAAGTGATTATAAACCTTAGGTGGTAGAAAAAAGACTAGAATCACCAACACTATATTGAAAAGGGAGAAAGTTGAAAGATGGATGATATCCAAATTGAAGAATTTCTACAAAGCTGCAGAAATCATGACTGGTAGCCTGGCGTGAGAGTAGATGTAGATATCAATGACAAAGAAAAGAAGAGGAAGAAGGAGAAGAAGATGAAGAAGAAGAAGAAGAAGAAGAAGAAGAAGAAGAAGAAGAAGAAGAAGAAGAAGAAGAAGAAGAAGAAGAAGAAGAAGAAGAAGAAGAAGAAGGCGGAGGAGGAGGAGAAGAAGAGGAGGAAGAGGAAGAGGAAGAAGAAGAAGAAGAAAAGAAGAAGAAGAAGAAGAAGAAGAAGAAGAAGAAGAAGAAGAAGAAGAAGAAGAAGAAGAAGAAGAAGAAGAAGAAGAAGAAGAAGGAGAAGGAAGAAAAAGAAGAAGAAGAAGAAGAAGAAGAAGAAGAAGAAGAAGAAGAAGAAGAAGAAGAAGAAGAAGAAGAAGAAGAAAAGAAGAAGAAGAAGAAGGGGGAGGAGGAGGAGGAGGAGGAGGAAGAGAAGGAGGAGGAGGAGGAGGAGGAAACCAACATAAATATAATTAACTGAATTTTGTCAAAGAAAGAAAGACAACACAATGAAGCAAATATTGTAATTTCAAAATGATGCTGAAACATCAGGACATCCTGAAGTGAATAAAAAATCTAGAAAGAGATTTTTTTTTCTTCCCCAAATTTACCTCAAAATGCATTGTTGACCTAAATGCAAAATGTAAAAGTACAATGTTTGTAGACGATAATACAGGAGAAAACTAGATGATATGGAGTGTGAAAATGACCATTAGATATAATGCAAACACATACCTTATTTTTTTATTAACATATAATGTATTATTAGCCCCAGGGGTAAGGTCTGTGAAATCACCAGGCTTACACACTTCACAGCACTCACTATATATATATATATATATATATATATATATATATATATATATATATATAATATGTATCAAAAAACAAACCATACACACACACACACACGCAATGGAATACTATGCAACCATCATGGATAAAAAAGATGTGGTATATACCACATCTTTTTATCTATTCATCTGCTGATGGACATCTAGGTTCTTTCCATAGTTTGGCTATTGTGGACATTGCTGCTATAAACATTCTGTGCATGTGCCCTTTTGGATCACTACATTTGTATCTTTAGGGTAAATAGCCAGTCGTGCGATTGCTAGGTCATAGAGCAGCCTTATTTTCAAATTTTTGAGGAACCCACATGTTGTTTTCCAGAGTGGTTGCACCAGCTTGCATTCCCACCAACAGTGTAGGAGGGTTCCCCTCTCTCCACATCCTCTCCAGAATCTGTCATTTCCTGACTTGTTAATTTTAGCCATTCTGACTGGTGTGAGATTGTATCTCATTGTGGTTTTGATTTGTTTTTCCCTGATGCCGAGTCACGTGGAGCACTTTTTCATGTGTCTGTTGGCCATCTGGATGTCTTCTTTGCAGAAATGTCTGTTCATGTCCTCTGCCCATTTCTTGATTGGATTATTTGTTCTTTGGGTTTTGAGTTTGCTAAGCTCTTTATAGATTTTGGATACTATTCCTTTATCTGATATGTCATTAGCAAATATCTTCTCCCAATCTGTCAGTTGTCTTGGTTTTGTTAACTGTTTCCTTTGCTGGGCAAATTTTGATCTTGATGAAATCCCAAGAGTTCATTTTTGCCCTTGCTTTCCTTGCCTTTAGCGTTGTTCCTAGGATGAAGTTGCTGCATCTGATGTTGAAGAGGTTGCTGCCTGTGTTCTCCTCAAGGATTTTGATGGATTCCTTTCTCACATTGAAGTCCTTCATAATTTTGAGTCTATTTTCATGTATGGTGTAAGGAAATGGTCCATTTCCATTTTTCTGCACGTTACTCTCCAATTTTCCCAACACCATTAGTTGAAGAGACTGTCTTTTTTTCCATTGGAAATTCTTTCTTGCTTTGTCTAAGATTAGTTGACCATAGAGTTGAGGGTCTATTTCTGGACTCTCTGTTCTGTTCCATTGATCTATATGTCTGTTTTCATGCCAGTACCATAAAGTCTTCATGATGGCAGCTTTGAAATAGAGCTTGAAGTCTGGAATTGTGATGACACCAACTTTGGCTTTCTTTTTCAATATTTCTCTGGATATTCAAGGTCTTTTCTGGTTCCATATAAATTTTAGGATTATTTGTTCCATTTATTTGAATAAAACGGATGGAAAATTGATAGGGATTGCATTAAATGTGTAGATTGCTTTAGGTAGCATAGATATTTTCACAATATTTGTTCTTCCACCCATGAGCATGGAATAGCTTTCCAATTTTTTGTGTCTTTCTAAATTTCTTCTATGAGTACTTTATAGTTTTCTGAGTATAGATTCATTGCCTCTTTGGTTAGGTTCATTCCTAGGTATCTTATGGTTTTGGGTGCAATTGTAAATGAGATTAACTCCTTAATTTCTCTTTCTTCTGTCTTGTTATTGGTTTATAGAAATGCAACTTATTTCTGTGCATTGATTTTATATCCTGACACTCTACTGAATTCCTGTACAAGTCTAGCAGACTTGGAGTGGAGTCTTTTGGGTTTTCCACATATAGTATAAAAATCATCCACATATAGTATCATATCATCTGAAAACAATGGTAGTTTTACTTCTTCTTTGCTAATTCGGGTACCTTTAATTTCTTTTTGTTGTCTGACTTCTGAGGCTAGGACTTCTATTACTATTCTGTATAGCAATGGTGATAATGGCCATGTCTGCCGTGTTCCCAAACTTAGCGGAAAAGCTTTCAGTTTTTCTCCATTGAGAATGATATTTGCAGTGGGTTTTTCATAGATGGCTTCGATGATATTGAGGTAGGTACCTTATATCCTTACACTTTGAATAGTTTTGATCAGGAAAGGATATTGTACTTTGTAAAAATCTTTTTCAGCATCTATTGAGAGTATCCTATGTTTCTTGTTCTTTCTTTTTTTAATGTACTATATCACATTGATTGATTTGCGGATGTTGAAACAAACTTGAAGCACTGGAATAAATCCCAGTTGGTCGTGGTGAATAATCCTTTTAATGTACTGTTGCATCCTATTGGCTGGTATTTTGGTGAGAATCTTCTCATCTGTGTTCATCAAGGATATTGGTCTGTAATTCTTTTTTTTTTTTTTATGGGATCCTTGTCTGATTTTGGGATTAAAGTGATGCTGGCCTCATAGAAAGAGTTTGTAAGTTTACTTTCCATTTCTATTTTTTGGAACAGTTTCAGTAGAATAGGTATTAATTCTTCTTTAAATGTTTGGTAGAATTCCCCTGGGAAGCCGTCTGGCCCTGGGCTTTTGTTTGTTTAGAGAATTTTGAGGACCCCTTCAATATCCTTACTTGTTTTGCATCTGTTCGGGTTTTCTATTTCTTCCTGGTTCAGTTGTGGTAGTTTATATGTCTCTGGGAATGCATTCATTTCTTCCAATTTGTCAAATTTGCTGGCATATAGTTGCTCATAATATGTTCTTATAATTGTTTGTATTTCTTTGGTGTTGGTTGTGATCTCTCCTCTTTCATTCATGATTTTATTTATTTGGGTCCTTTCTCTTTTCTTTTTGATATGTCTGGCCAAGTTTTTATCAATCTTATTAATTCTTTCAGAGAACCAGCTCCTAGTTTCATTGATTTGTTCTACTCTTCCTTTTGCTTCTATTTCACTGATTTCTGCTCTGATCTTTATTATTTCTCTTCTGCTGGGTATAGGCTTTCTTTGCTGTTCTTTCTCCAGCTCCTTTAGGTGTAGTGTGAGGCTGTGTATTTGAGACCTTTCTTGTTTCTTGAGGAAGGCTTGTTATCACTACATATTTTTCTCTCAGGACTGCCTTTGCTGTGTCCCACAGATTTTAAAACGTTGTGTTTTCATTATCATTTGTTTACATAATTTTTGCAATTCTTAATTTTCTGGTTGACCCATTCATTCTTTAGAAGGATGCTCTTTAGTCTCTATGTATTAGGGTTCTTTCCAAATTTCCTCTTGTGATTGAGTTCTAGTTTCAGAGCATTGTGGTCTGAAAATGTGCAGGGAATGTGCACGTTAAAAGAGGAAAGTGTAAAAAGAAAAAAAAGGAAAAGAGCAAAAGTTTAAAAAAGTAGCATAAGAAAAAAATTTAAAAATATTAATTAACTTTTTGCAAGATTAAAGGATCATGGGGAGAAACCATGAATTCCATGCTTTGTTTTCTCCTCCTCTGGAATTCCGCTGTTCTCCTTGGTAAGTGAAATTGCCCTAGGCTTGATTTTTTGCTGATCTTCTGGGGGAGGGCCTGTTGTAGTGATTATCAAGTGTCTTTGCCTGAGGCAGAATTGCACTGCTCCTGCAAGGGGCCTGGGTAAGTACTTTGCTCCTTTTGTTTCAGGAGCTTTTGTTCCCTGAATATTTTATGTACATCTCCAGAGGATGAGAATGAAAATGGTGGCCTCCCTATATCCAGCCCTGAGGAGATGAGAGCTCAGGGCCACACTCCGCCTTCAGAGAAAAACACTCAATCACTCCCATCTCCCTGGCCTCTGGCTGTGCTCCAAGCTCACTCAGCCTGTGAACGAGCATCTCTGTCTCTGGCACACAACCCTGCCTGGAGTCTCCAAACTCAACAGATCCCTGAGCTCTTCTGGGGGAGTGGGCTCCCTGGATCTTGTGGGGTCTCTGCTCACAGAGCAGTGGCCTGATTGTGCTATAGATCACAGTTTAAGGTGACCCTGATTTGAGAGCTCACTCCATGGCTCCATGTCTGTAGCCAGCTTCCCCACTCTAACACCTGTGAGCTCTGTGAGACTCAGACACCCCATATACATCTGTGACTCTGCGGGACCTGAGGCCATGCTTTCCCCATGTGGGCTTCACCCAGGCTTAGCCTCTAGAGCAATTTCCCTAAATGGGGCAGAATTTTAATAGTTCTGATTTTGTGCTCCTTTGCTCTGCCGCTTGCCTGGAGCTGCCCCTCCCCCCATTGACTATCTTCTCGTCATTTTGGATTCACTTCTCCACAGGTCCTACCATTCAGAAAGTGGTCAATATTTTCTTTCTAGAATTGCTGCTCTTCTTCTCTTGGATCTCCTGTTAGATTTGTAGGTGTTTGGAATGGTTTGATAAAATATCTAGCTGATCACCTGCTACCTGATGTCACCTCAGCCTGCTACTTCTCCACCATCTTGATCCCTCCCATCCTCATACCTGATTTTTTAAATGGAATCTCTACAGCGAATATGGAGCTCAAACATATAACCCGGGGATCTAGTGTCATGTACTTCACTGACTGAGAGAACCAAAGGTCCTGAGACATAACCTATTAAAAAAAAAAAAAAAAAGAGGGCACCTGGGTGGCTCACTGGGTTAAAGCCTCTGCTTTCAGCTCAGGTCATGATCCCACGGTCCTGAGATTGAGCCCTACATCAGGCTCTCTGCTCTGTGGAGAACCTGCTTCCTCCTCTCTCTCCCTGCCTGCGTCTCTTGCCTACTTGTGATCCCTGTCTGTCAAATAAATGAATAAATAAAAATCTTTAAAAAAATAGAATCAGTACAAGGCATCTATTAAAATTAAATCTTATGAACCATAAGATACCTGGGAATAAACCTAACCGAAGAGGTAAAGGATCTGTACTCAAGGAACTAAAGAACACTCATGAGAGAAATTGAAGAAGACATAAAAAGATGGAAGACCAGTCCATGCTCTTGGATCGGAAGAATAAACATTGTTAAAGTGTCTATACTACCTAGAGCAATCTATACTTTTAATGTCATTCCTACCAAAATTCAACCTGTATTTTTCAAAGAGCTGGAGCAAATAATCCTAAAATTTGTATGGAATCAGAAGAGAGCCCAAATTTCTAAGGAAATGTTGAAAAACAAAAATAAAACTGGTGGCATCACGTTACCTGATTTCAAGCTTTACTACAAAGCTGTGATCACCAAGACAATATAGTACTGGCATAAAAACAGACACATAGACCAATAGAACAGAGGAGAGAACCGAGATATGGACCCTCAACTCTATAGTCAAATAATCTTCGACAAAGTAGGAAAAAAATATACAGTGGAAAAAAAGACAGTCTCTTCAATAAATGGTGCTGGGAAAATTGGACAGCCATATGTAGAAAAATGAAACTCGACCATTCTCTTACACCATACACAAAGATTAATTCGAAATGGATAAAGGACCTCAACGTGAGACAGGAATCCATCAGAATCCTAGAGGAGAACATAGGTTGCAACTTCCTTGATATCAGCCACAGCAACTTCTTTCAAGATATGTCTCCAAAGGCAAAGGAAACAAAAGCAAAACTGAACTTTTGGGACTTCATCAAGATCAAAATCCTCGGCACAGCAAAGGAAACAGTCAACAAAACAAAGAGGGAACCCACGGAATGGGAGAAGATATTTGCAAATGACAGTACAGACAAAAGTTTGATATCCAGGATCTATAAAGAACTTCTCAAACTCAACACACACAAGGTAGATAATCATGTAAAAAAAAAAAATGGGCAGAAGATATGAAAAGACACTTCTCCAGTAAAGACATTCAAATGGCTATCAGACACATGAAAAAATGTTCATCATCCCTAGCCATCAGGGAGATTCAAATTTAAACCACATTGAGATACCACCTCACATCAGTTAGAATGGCCAAAATTAGCAAGACAGGAAACAACATGTGTTGGAGAGGATGTGGAGAAAGGGGAACCCTCTTACACTGTTGGTGGGAATGCAAGTTGGTGCAGCCACTCTGGAGAACAGTGTGGAGGTTCCTCAAGAAGTTAAAAATAGAGCTTCTGTATGACCCTGCAATTGCGCTACTGAGTATTTACCCCAAAGATGCAGATGTGGTGAAAAGAAGGGCTATCTGTACCCCAATGTTTATATCAGCAATGGCCACGGTCGCCAAACTGTGGAAAGAACCAAGATGCTCTTCAATGGATGAATGGATAAGGAAGATGTGGTCCATTTATACTATGGAGTATTATGCCTCCATCAGAAAGGATGAATACCCAACTTTTGTAGCAACATGAACAGGACTGGAAGAGATTATGCTGAGTGAAATAAGTCAAGCAGAGAGAGTCAATTTTCATATGGTTTCACTTATTTGTGGAGCATAACAAATAACATGAGGACAGGGGGAGATGGAGAGGAGAAGGGAGTTGAGGGAAATTGGAGGGGGAGATGAACCATGAGAGAGTATGGACTCTGAAAAACCACCTGAGGGTTTTGAAGGGGCGGCAGGTGGGAGGTTGGGGGCTGCCAGGTGGTGGGTACTATGGAGGGCACGCATTGCATGGAGCACTGGGTGTGGTGCAAAAACTATGAATTCTGTTACACTGAAAAGAAATAAAAAAATAAATCTTATGATCTATTAATGAAAGAACTAAAAACAAACAGGAAGTCCCCGATTCAGAAAATTTTGAAATGATAACTTCCTAAAAGATATATGTGATAAAAAATGTTTTTGTAAATATACAAAAACTGTTGAAATAAACAAAATGAGAAAATATCATAATTAAGAAAACAGACTGAGTCCTATAGAGATATCACTAAAGAAGATAGATGGCAAATAAGCATAGTATAAAATTTTTCAAATTTCATGTCATCATTTATGCAAATTGAAATGCAAATAAGATATTACTACATATATATTTGAATGGTCAAAGTCCAGGCAACAAGACTAAATGCTGATGATGATGTGGTACAGCAGAGCGGTCTATTTTTTTCTGGCAGGGTTGCAAAATGATGCAACCACTTTGGAAAATAATTTGACAGTTTCTTACTAAACTTAACTTATCAACCATGCAATCCAGCAGTCCATAAAACATGAAAACATATCGCCCCAAAACTTCGGGATGCCTGGGTGGCTCAGACAGTTGGGCATCTGACTTTGGTTCCAGTCATGTTCCCTGGATCCTGGAATCCAATCCAGCATTGGGCTTCTTGCTCAATGGAGAACCTGCTTCTCCCTCCACCTGCTGCTCTCCCTGCATGTGCTTTCTCTTTGAACAAATAAATAAAATATTTTTAAAAATCTATAAGTAGATATTTATTACAGTTTTATTTATAATTGCAAAAATATAGCTGCTAAGAAGATGTTAGCTTATCAGTCCATGTTAAGGCATGGAGGAACTTTATATGCTTACTCTTAAGTGAAGGAAGCCAACCTAAAAACACTATGCACTGTGTAATTCCAAGTATAAAATATTCTGGAATGAGCAGAACTATGAAGACATTCAAAGTTCAGTAGCTACCAGGATCATGTGTTGGGGAGAAATAAATTGGCAGTGCACAGAGGAGTTTAAAGGCAGTAAAACAAGATTTCTGGTACTATAGTAATGGACATAAGAAGTCTGTATAAACTGGGAGAGATGGCTATTATTTTTCCCCCCAATGCCTATTTTGTGGCCAATAACCATAAGAACAACAAGAAAATCAGAACGATTAGAAAGAAGTAGGAAAACGTAGTCCTTATGTTGAAACAACATACACTGATAGAAACTGTTCTTTAGGAAACACAGAGATAAGAATTCTGAATCAAAACAAATTTAAATTAACTTTAATATGACCTAATGAGTAAACAAATGCACTGACAAAGAACTCAAGGAATTTTGTTTGAAATATCAGGTAAATAAAATGAGAATATCACCAAAGAGATATGAATTCTAAAACAAAACAACAAACAAACAAAACACAATCAGAAATTCTAAAGTTGAAAACTACAAAAACTATAATGGAAATTACTAGGGAGATACAATGAACATTTGAACAGTCAGGAAAAAATGCACTAATGAAAATGAAGGCAGGGCCATATTTGTATATTCTGAGGGGCAAAAAGACAAAAGAGCAAAAAGACAAAATGTCAAGAGAAATGTGAAGATATCCAATGGTATAACTGGATCATCATCAAGTAGAACAATCTATGTGTTATGGGAATCCCAGAAGAAAAATAAAGTGAAAGAGGCAGATAGATCATTTGAATGAAAAAAAAAGGTTAAATCTCAAAATTGATGAAAGTTATGAATAGACAATCTTAACAAACTTAACAAACTTCAAGTAGAATAACCTTGGAAAGATCCACACAAAGACAGAAACTATAAAAAATTGAAAAAAAATATTGCTGAGTGAAATAAGTCAAGCAGAGAGAGTCAATTATCATATGGTTTCACTTATTTGCAGAGCATAACAAATAACACAGAGGACATGGGGAGATGGAGAGGAGAAGGGAGTTGAGGGAAATTGGGGGGAAGATGAACCATGAGAGACTATGGACTCTGAAAAACCACCTGAGGGTTTTGAAGGGGCGGGGGGTGGGAGGTTGGAGGAGCCAGGTGGTGGGTATGGTGGAGGGCACGCATTGCATGGAGCACTGGGTGTGGTGTAAAACTATGAATTCTGTTACGCTGAAAGGAAATGAAATTAATTAAAAAATGTATTGAAAGCAGCAAGATAAATGCAACTTGTCATGTACAAGAGAGCATCAGTAAGTCCATTTTCTGAGTTCTCAGCAGAAACTGAGAACTGAACACAGTGAAAAAATATATTCAAAGTGATGGCAGAATAAAAGCTGTTAACTGAAAAATATTGTAACTGAAAAATTATCCTTCCAAAAAGAAAAAAGAACAGAAGACATACATAAAAGCAGAGAAAAGTTATTATTACTAGGCCTGTCTTACAGGAAGTGTCAAAGGGACACTTTATTTCAGGTTGAAATAAAATAATGTTGCAATGGATTTGTAAACTTTACTTAAATTTCCTAAAGAATTCAGAAGACATAAGTATGGGAACAATGTTAGTCTGTACATGAAATATAAAGAATTAATCTGTGAGGAGGAAATTAATATCTAAATTGAGGAGAAATTACGTATACTAATAGAGTTTATAGATGTGATTAAATTTAAGAAACAAAACAAATGAATAAAGGGGAAGGGAAGAAAAAGAAAGAGATAGAAGTAAGCCATAAAAGACTCTTAGCTATAGTTAACAAAGTGAGGGTTAATGGAGAGAGGTGGGTTGGGGTCAGGCTAAATGAGTGACAGGAATTAAGGATGGCACTTATGTTGGGTATTAGGTGTTATATAAAAAAGATGAATCAATAAATTCTACTCCTGAAGCCAATATTACCCAATATGTTAACTAACTAGAATTTAAATGAATATTTGAAACAAACAAAATTTAAGTATCAATTCAAATTTTAAATCTATAGTTTGTTATTTATAATCCCCATTATAACCTTAATGAAAAATCTATTTTTAATTCTTATATTGTTATTATCATGTTCAATTAGCCAACATATAGTACCTCCTCAGTTTTCAATGCAGTGTTCCACAATTCATTAGTTGAGTGTATCTCCCTATACTCATCACATCATGCATCCTACTTAAGGCCCATCACTTATTTACCCCATCTCTACTATGTATTTTGTAAAACACTACCTCTGAAACAAAAAATACACTAAATGTTAATTACATTGAGTATAAATTTAAAGAAAAAATATATTATAAATATAATTAGTACCAATACGGTATATATTATGTTCATTCTTTTTAAAAGATATTGTTTTATTTATTTGACAGAGAGAGAGAGAGAGAGAGAGAGACTTGAGAGAGGAACACAAGCAGGGGGAGTGGGATAGGGAGAATAAGGAGTCCCAGTGAGCAGGGAGCCCAATGTTAGGCTGGATCCCAGGACTCTGGGACCATGACCTGAACTGAATTCACATTCTTAAGAACTGAGATAGGCACTGCTATTTTGTTCATTACCTATGCCTTATTTAATAAGACCATTTTTATTTCAAAGCCATAAACATATTTTCTTTTTATATGAAAAGTAAAAGAAAGGGAATTTGACCATGACACTACAAAATAAAATTAACTACACACACAAAAAAAGGAGTACTGGGGAAATTAAGAAACAAATTATAAGGCATACAGAAAACAAATGGAAAAATGGCAAAATATATTCCACATTTATCAGACATTACTGTAAATGTAAGTAGATTACATATTCTAGTTACTCCATATGTTTACAGAATGGGATAGATATAGATTATATAGATCTAGATAGATATGGTTATACACTTGCCATAAGACATTCAATGTATACTTATGAATTCTCAATACTATGAAAAATGAAAGGACATAAATCAAAGATAATAAAAAATTATTAATGAGTTGGGTATTCATCCTTTCTGATGGAGGTGTAATATTCCTTTGTTTATATGGACCATATCTTCTTTATCCATTCATCTATTGAAGGGGATCTAGGCTCTTTGCATAGTTTGGCGATTGCAGCCATTGCTGCTATGAACATCTTGTGGAGCATAAGGAATAACATGGAGGACATTAAGAGAAGGAAAGGAAAAGTGAACAGGGGGAAATCAAGGGGGAGATGAACCATGAGAGACTATGGACTCTGAGAAACAAACTGAGGGTTTTGAAAGGAAGGGGGTTGGGGGGATGCATTAGCCTGTGGAGAGTATTAAGGAGGGAATGTATTGCATGGAGCACTGGGTTTGGTGTATAAAAAATTAAGCTTGGAACACTGAAAAAATAAAATAAAAAAATAAAAATATAATAATTCATAAGAGATACATAGGCATTATGAATTATTTATAGATGACTTTGAATTAACAAGATTAAGTAATTATAAGCATATAGGGACCACATATCTGATTCCCAAACTATAGGAAGAAAATATTAAAGAATTGAATGAAAAACAACTTGGAGACTAGTTTACAGTAATATTTGGAAACTTCAGTGTCCCTCTTATAATAATCGATCAAATAATCAGGTAGAAGTTAAATTAAAAAATAAATAAGCTGACAGATATTTGAAAACATTATAAACTAATCAATCTCATCAGATATATACAAAACACTTCCCCGGGGGCTCCTGTGGCTCAGTTAGTAAAGCCACTACCCTCAGGTCAGGTCATGATCCTGGAATCCCATGATCAAGACCAGCATTAGGATCCCTGCTCAGCAGGAAGTCTGCTTCTCCTGCTGACCCTCTCCATCTTATGCTTTCTTTCTTCCTCTCTCTCTCATTTTCTCAAATAAATAATAAAAATGAAATCTTTAAAAAAATAAAATTGGGGGCGCCTGGTTGGCTCACTGGGCTAAAGCCTCTGCCTTCGGCTCAAGTCATCATCCCAGGGTCCAGGGATTGAGCTCCACACTGGGCTCTCTGCTCAGCAGGGATCCTGCTTCCTACACTCTTTCTGCCTCCTTCTCTGCCTACTTGTGATCTCTGTCTGTCAAATAAATAAATAAAATCTTTTAAAAAATAAAGTAAAATTGGGGCAACTGGGTAGCTCAGTCCTTAAACATCAAGCCTTTGGCTCGGATCATAATCCAAGTGTTCTGGGATTAAGCCTCACATCAGGCTCCCTGCCCAACAGGAAGCCTGCTTTCCTCTCTTCCACTCACCCTGCTTATGTTCCCTCTCTCACTATCTCTCTCTCTATCAAATAAATAAACAAGATCTTTAAAAAATAATAAATAAATAAATAGAATCATTTCTTCTAAAAAAATTCCTTAAACATATGAATATGCTATGTTGTTAATCCATATTGACCAGTATCTAAGACTGACCACATATATGGCCATGAAATAAGTTGTAATAAGCTTAAAATTTTGAAATATATAAATTATATTTTCTTATAAAGAATGTAATGAAGCTAAGCAGTGAATAACAGATGAAAAAGTAAAACTCAAATATATGAATATTAAAGAATTGGACAATCACAGGCAGAACAATGAAACTGGAACCTTCTTTTGCAACAATCACAAAGGTAAAATCAAAATAGATGACAAAACTAAATTTGAGGCAGGAACCCATCAAATCCTATCCCTAAATCCTTTGGGCTCACCTGCAGCAACTTCTTGCTAGATAGACCTTTTGAGGCAAAGGAGAGTAAAGCAATAATGAAGTACTGGGACTTCCTCAAGGGAAAAAAAAAAGTTTTTGCACAGTGAGGGCTACAGTTAACAAGAATAAAAGGAAACCTACAGAATGAGAGAATATATTTGCAAATAACTTGTCACATAAATAGTATAGTATCCCATATATATTAAGAGCTTCTCAAATTCAACACACACAAAAAATAATAATCCACTCAGGAAATGGGCAGAAGATATGAACAGACCTTTCCCCAAGGGAAGAGATACAAAGGCGAACTGACAGATGAAAAAATGCTCAATATTGCTCATCCTGACAGAAATCCAAATCAAAACCAGAGTGAGACAAAAATCCATCCAACAAACAGCTTAGAAGCCATGAAAATAGAATCAGGGAAATAAATGATGCCATGAAACATTCCAACGTCAGAATTATTGGAATACCTGAAGGGGAGGAGAAAGAAAGAAGTCTAGAAGATATTGTCAAACACGTTCTTCATGAAAATTTTCCAAATATCGCAAATGGAAACAGCGTTCAGAGTGAGACAAAAATCCATCCAAATCCTAGAAAAGAACATAGGCAGTAACTTCTTCAAATTCAGCCACAACAATGTCTCTCAAGACACATGTCTAAAAGCAAAGAAAACAGAAGTGAAAATGAACTTTTGGGACTTCATCAAGATAAAAAGCTTCTGCACAACAAAGGAAGCAGTCAACAAAACAAAGAGACAACCCATGGAATGGGAGAAGATATTCCCAAGAGACGCTGCAGACAAAGGGCTGATTTCCAAGATCTGTAAAGAACTCCTCAAACTCAACACCCCTCCCAAAAACAAGTAGATAATTACATCAAAAAATGAGCAGAAGACATGAAGAGGAGACACGAACAGGCACGGCTTGTAGCTGTCCCTCAGAATAATGTATTACTTAAAATATAACGCATGGGAAATTTTACTAGTTACCAAGCACGTTTAAATATAGCCTCAAGAAAAGCACATACTGTCAACAGGCCTCTGGGGGAGAGGACAATATACAGCCTTGAAGCCCAGCAGCTGCGAGTGCCTGATTTTCTCAGGGGAGAACACCACATGCTTCATCTTTCCATTATCTCCCCTTTCCCCCCAAGAGCACCTATGGCTAATTAGATAAATCCTTTGAATGTGTTTGCTCAATTATAATCGTTATACTGCGTAACCAGACATATTTTGCCTTCCTTCTTGTTTGTCTACGAGGCGTATGATTAATGTTTAGCCTTTTTTGGCTTTTCTGTTGATTACTGTCTAAACCTAATTAAAACAGGACTAAGGAGTTGTTCAGGGCAACAGTCTTTTCTACTGTTGTCCCCTGCTCCCTTTCTCTTGCAGCTGACTTGTTTGTGCCTCATTTTTCTCCAGTGCACAGTTAGGAAGTGGCAAGTGGTGCCCAAAAAGGGATGAGAAACAAAACAGGAGAAGAAGCCCCAACCTGAGTTTTTACATGGCTGTGCCTTTTTCCCACTGGTGAGTTGTGGGTACTCATTGCAGGGTATGTGTATTCTAGAGAGTACAAATGATTATCATCCTTACATATGCTTATTGAAACAGCTCCTAAAGGTGGGAGAAGCAAAAGTAAGTGAGGGCCAACTTATGGAGCTTTTAAAAGTAATTAAAGAACATTGCTCCTGGTTCCCTATGTTAGGGACTTTAGATTTACAGACATGGGGGAAAAGTAGGTCATGAGTTAAAACTTTTGCATGCTAAAGGAAAACCAATTCCAATTACTATATCATCTACTTGGATCCTCATTCCCTCCATTTTGGAGGCTTTATAAATCCCTGATTCAGAGAGTGATAATGAATGTTCAGGAGAAACTAAAAAAGAGGAACCTGAACATGCCATCAGGAGGAAAAAGAAATTATTAAGGCCATCATAATGAAATATATAAAGGAGGAATCTCCTCCTCCTCCTCCCCCTCCAAGAGCAGAACAAAAGGTGCAAATAGCACTGCCACCATCAGCTCCACCATCCTATGAGAATGAACTGCTTAATGTAAAAAATAAAAAATCCAAGAACAACTCTATGCCCATGTTCAGCAGGAAGAAGCTACAGAAGAGACTTTCCATCATCAACAACCTTATAAAAACTTAAGGGCTGGGTGCCTGGGTGGCTCAATGGGTTAAAGCCTCTGCCTTCAGCTCAGGTCATGAACTCAGTGTCCTGGGATCGAGCCCCACATCAGGCTCTCTGCTCAGCAGGGAGCCTGCTTCCTCCCTCTCTCTCTCTGCCTGCCTCTCTGCCTCCCTGTGATCTCTCTCTCTGTAGAATAAATAAATGAAATATTAAAAAATTAAGGGTCAAAATTATTGTAAAAGTGTTGCTATGGTCTTACCTCAAAAATTATATAGACTACTGGACTCTCAGCACAGAAATCAGAATTAATGGCGGTTATTACATTGTTTCAAGATGTTCTTCGGCATTTAATCTGTTATCTGATTCTTTATATACAGTGTACGTTTTATAGCATATCAAAACTACTACTGTTTCAACATCTGATGTAATACTATGGCACTCATCACAGTGACCGTAAGTCTTCCTGGATGTTATGCACAAATAAATAACTTTACTTATTGGGCTGCTCATCTCAGCAGAGAGCCTGCTTCCTTTCCTTTCTCTCTCTCTCTGCCTGCCTCTCTGCCTACTTGTGATCTCTCTCTGCCAAATAAATAAATAAAATATTAAAAAAAGAAGCAGCCGATGATCTTCAAAATATGAAGCTTCGGCTTCACATTTTCTGTAACTGGAAGTTTTCTTCCTTCTGTGTTACTCCCCATGCCTACAATGAATCCAAAATATCATGGAACAAATCCAAAATATCATGGAACAAAATTTGCCATCATATTACCAATCATTATGGTGATAATCGAACTTTAGATATTAAATGACTTCAAGATACTATTCAAGGCATTACTCACTCATCATTACAATCAGTTCCAGGAGTGAGTTTTGCACAAAGAATTAACGATATTCTGTCTAATTTAAATCCATTTACTTGTATCAAACAAACTGGTCTTGGTGTTATAGGTGGGATGATTATTCTTTTTATTGCTATAATCTTTTTATACTTAGTCCTCAGATGCACGTGAAAATCCCTCCAAGGACAGATGGTTCAAGAAGTTGCAAAATCTACTTTTCTACTTCTGCACAAACAAAAAGGGGGAAGTGTAACTGTCCCTCACAACAATGTAATACTTAAAATATAACCCATAGGAAATTTTACTAGTTACCAAGAGTCATTCTAGTGAGATTGTTTGATAGAAACAAACCATAAACCCTACAGAAACTACAGAAACAAAACATAAACCCTATAACCTACCAAGCACTCTCCTGAACCCACAGAATGAAAATTTGAGATGCCATGAAGCACTGTGCACAATACTCACTTCAGGTTTATTTGTAATTGTTGAAAAGAATGGAAACATCCAAAATGAGTGAAGAGTGCCTCTGTGAAGAGACCTTCTGAAATACCTGCAGCTAGTGTGAATCTACAAATCTACTTCTCTACCTCCTTACCTATATGTAGCATTGCTCTACCTGTCAGCACAACTCTGTGACTAGAAGTCCCACCCTCACTCACTCGAGTTCCAAATGCCCCTAAAGTTCCCAGAACACTAAGGTGTGGGGGTTAAGCCAAGACTGAGGAGGCAGGATAGGTCTGATGTTGTTCTGTGACTTGACAGGTGCTGTGCTGTGATGCCCATGGCCCTAAGTGGTAGAGAAGGCCAGGTTTGGGACAGAGGCAGCTCTCACACTGCTACCTTCCCAAAGCTAATGTTTTGCCTTTGGGGAAGGCCAGGACAAGGACATGCCACATAGTCTACCTTCCCTTCTTCCCTTTCTCCTCTAGACTGTATCTGTCCACTGCCCTTGTAAAGCCCTCCCCAAAACTGCCATCTCCTGTCTCCTGCCCACAAAAGCACTTCCCACCAAAGTTGTCCCCATTTTAGAGATGAAGGAACATAGAATCCACGGATGAGCAGCTCTGGTATGCCAGCCCATCCAGGAGCCTGATGTTTGTGGAACCCAGGGTATGTTGAGAAGGGTCTGAGCAGCTAAGCACAGGATGTTTCAAGTGCTAGGATCACATAAGCTACCCATGTCCCCCTTATATTTAAGTGATCTTGACTCTACCAGCCTCCACACTGGCTCCTAAAAGCAGCACCGTCAAATCAACTTAGACATCGTCCATCTGATGGATGCAAGCCTCCCACTTCCAAGTTCCCCCCGAAGATCATGTCCAACCCCCAGAGGAAGATTCCTCATGGTTCCCATCTATGTATGATCAAGTGGTATGAGCAAAATGCCATGACTGAGCTCAGCCCCGGAGCTGCAGCTCTGGGCACTTCCCTTACCATCTTAGCTGGAGCTAAATGTGGACCCCAGATATGTGTGGTTTGCAACATGCCTACAAGAGCACCCCACATTCCTGAAGGTAAGATGGGCCATTGCCCAAGAGAGGCCAGCCAGAAATCCCATCTTCAAATTCCATTCTGACCCTCAGTATCCAATTTATCAGAATCTCAGCATTGCCTCTTGGAAGTGGCCCCTTTCTTCATGCACAAGCTGACCCTACGGCCTCCAAGGTGCACCTGTTCCCAACTCTCTCCCTCTGAACCTTTTCTGTGCCAACACCCAGGCACCTAAAGCACCCAATGTGAGTCCCACATGTCTCCCCCAATTCCTGCAGTGCCTCTTTGTTGAGAAGGGAGCCCACAATCTTGCCACTCATACCATTCTAGCTCCTGATCTGACCCCAAAACTCCTCACCCAGAGATAGAGAATTGTCCCATGCCTCTGGACTTGATCTACCCTGTTTCCCTGGTCTTGTCACATTTGTTTTTCCAAGGACTGCATCACACAGGAACCTGTCATGGAGAAACACCTATTCTCGTGGCCACAGTCTGAAACCATAACATCAGTGTCCAACCTCTAATTTAACAAAAATCTGCTAAATTTATTTTCTGCCAAATGATTTATGCAGAAATACCCATGTACAGACATACTGCTTCTCTATTCCGTCCAATCAGAATGGTGCTGACCTCAGCTGCTCTGCTCTGGTTCTAGAGATCAGTATGTTTGAAAGCGTTGTTGGGGACAGGCAGGTTATGCTCAGAGATAGCTCTGCATATGTTGCCAACATATTCTCAGCCATGGAGATCCCAGCTTCAGGAGAATGTGATGACTCATAAGGGACAGTAGTGACTCTAAGACAGGCTGCCCATTATATTCACCCAGGGGTTATTTCTTGTTAATTAGTCATTTAAAAATCATTTTAAATTATTTATTTACTTAATATTCAAATTTGGAGCATGCCACCATTCCAGGAGATGATCACAAACTTCCCAATTCCCGTTCCATGTCATAGGGATGGGTGCACAATCAATAACCATTGAGCACTGTGTGTAATGCAGAAACACCCAGGAAGAACTCCATTTGAATGAAGAACGTCTGCACCTCATTGAGCTGAGCCTGCCTCTTACTGAACTGCTTGGATTCTTGCTTTAAGGTCTCCACCTTTCCCTTGAGGATATAGCACTTCTCCTTCACCTGGAGGATCTCAGCCAAAGACTCCAGTGTTCAGTGCCTGGAACTCCACTAAAAATTTCTCCCTTCACCCTTCTTCATTTCCTTCCCTGTTTTAATACAAAGTCTTCAAGCCACTGGACTGTTTCATCTCCTAGGGCATGGTGTACTTTTCTTCTGAGGGGAACTCCCCACAACGTGAAGAATGCACAGTTAGCAGACTGCAGTGACCTCAGACTGAAGTGAAACCAATGTTAGAATGGACTTGAATCTCACTTCTCTGCAGTGTTAAAAAGGATCCAGTCCTAGAGTTTTGGGTCAAGTTTGTTTCCCAGTGGCTTTTTAGCCCAGTCCTATCCTGGGATGGAAGGCTCATGGTTTGGAGGTCCCCAGTTCTCCATGGTTCCAGTGGACACATGGGTGCAATACTCAGCAGGTTTGGAGGTCTTATGGTCTTACACTAGCTGGCAAGTCCAGTGTTTGAGTGCCCTGTACTCTGGGGAGAAGGAGGGTTCTGTGTCCAAGTGCATATGGTGAACTCACTGTCCAGGTGGCTTCTTGGCCCAGTGCACAGCTGCATTGCTGGTCTCCAGGTCCAAGGGAACAGGGTGAAACTGCCATCTAGGTGCCTGCTAGGCCTATCAGACAGCTCAGTTACTGGTCGCCACATCTAAGGTTACATGGTAAGCCCACTGTCACCATGCCTGCTTGGCCTAGCACAGAGCTGACTTTTTGGTCTATGATGTGCCTACCTACCATGTGCCTGATTGGCCTATAAGAAAGCTGAATTGTTGGTCTCCAGGTCCAAGGGTACATACCGATTACACTCTCAAGGTATCTGCTGGGCTTAGTCAAGGTCTCCTTTATTGGTCGAAATGTCCAAGGGCACATGGGAAGCATACTCTCCTAGTAGCTGCTTGACCTAATGGAGAGCTTTTTTGTTGTTCTCGAGGTCCGAGGGCAGAGGGTCAGCCTACTCTCCCATGTCTTCTTGTCCTAGCCCAGAGTTCCTTTCTTGGGCTCAAGTTACAAGAGCTCAAGGTGAACGTATTGTCCATGTGCCTGCTTGGCCTAGTAGATGCCTGATTTTTAGTTTCTAGATCTGTGGGCACGTGTTGAACCAGCAGTCAAGTTGTCTGCTTGGTTTGTCACAGAGCTGTATTGTTAGTCTCCAGATCTAAGGGTACATGGGTATCCCATTGCCAAGGAGACTGCTTAACCTATCAGACAACTCAATTGTTGGTCTCCAGATCCAAGAGTACATGGTGAGCCTGCTGTCAAGGTGATTCCTTGTAGAAGCATAGAGCTGAGTTGTTTGTCTCGAGGTTCAAGGGCACATGTTGAGCCTCCTGTCTCAGTGTCTGCTTGGCCTATCCCAGAACTAATTTACTGGTCTACACGTCCAAGGACCCATAGTGATCCTGCTGTCCAGTTGCCTGCTTGGCCTAGTAGAGACCTTATTTTTTGGTTTCTAGGTCCATGGGCACATGTTGAGCCAGCTGTCAAGTTGCTGCTTGGCTTGTCACAGATCTGCTTTGTTGGTGCCCAGGACCAAGTGTACATGGTGAGCCTCCTGTCTGGTTCTCTGCTGGGTCTAGCCCAGAAATACTTTCTTGGGATCAAGATCCAAGGACACATGATTAGCCCACTGTCAAGGTGCCTGCTTATTCTATCAGACAGGTGAGTTGTCACTCTCCAGGCCCAAGGACACATGATGACTCTGCTGTCAAGGTGAGTCCTTAGCCAAGTAAAAGTTGAGCTGTTCATCTCCAGGTCCAAGGGCATGGGAGTTAGCCTGCTCAACAGGTGCTTGTGAGGCCTAACAGACATCTCAGATGTTAGTGTCCAGATCCAAGGGTACATGGTGAGCCTCTTGTCTAGGTACTTGCTTGGCATAATAGAGAGATGATTTGTTAGTCTCCAAGTCCATGGGAACATAGTGAACCTGCTCTTCAGGTGCCCATTTGCCCTAGCAGAGGTCTCAGTTGTTGGTATCCTGGTCCAAGGTCACATGGTGTGTCTGCTGTCAAGGAGCCCGCTTGGCCTAATAGAGGACATTGTTGGACTCCGGGTCCAAAGGCACATGGAAATGCTTCTGTGTAAGTGAATCATTGTCCCTATACAGGGCTGGGATGCAAGACTTATGGATTCTTTGCACTTGGCAAGCATTTTCGCTGGACTTACTTGCCTTATGGTACACTGGGCTGCCAAGCTTGAGGTATGTGGGCTCCTTGTCCACCCAGGGTCTGTGTGACTCATCTGCAAAGTGTAAAATGGGATCAAAAGGCTGCCAGTCCTGGGTTCCTGCCGGATGTTCTGTTCTGAAGACTGAATTTGTGTTTGTTATGCTGCGTTTGAGGGATTATGGTCTCTGGGCTCCTGCTTGACCAGCTTTCTGGGGAATTAGTTTGTCTACTGGTGATCTGGTTCATACACTTCATGGTCTGAGGACCTGTGTTCCAATGACTCACACTGTGTCAAACCATGTGGTGATTCCTTATCCCAGTACCTACTTCTTTTGTAAAATTCTCTCTCTGGAGGGAGACACTGTGCGCATCTGGGCCAACTATATTTTCAGGGCCTTCATGTATCCTGGGATAAGCCAGGTTGCAGGACTCCAGAAAAATAGTGTACCCAGTGTTCCTTCAGGTTGTGGACTCACCTTTCCTGTAATAAGCACAGTTGTGACTCTAGAAGTGTGGGGCCCAGCTGCCTGAGAATCCATGGTACTCTGATTTCCAGTGTCCCACTCCCACGTGGCAAGTAAGAATATATCCCTGACACATGGGACATCCTCATAGAGTGAAATGGATCTAGGAGTCACAATGCACAGCTTCGAGGACTCTCAGGACCACAGAGGGGCACGAAAGTACGTGCTAACATGAAGGTGGTGTGCAGCATATTAGAGAGAGACCTAGGACAGGAGCAGTGTGCACAGGGTTGTCATGGGCACGGAAGGAGAACAGGGCATAGAAGTTAAGGAGGAGTAGAAGGAGCTGTGACTGAACCGCAATTTCTCTCCTCAGTGCAGCCTGGGGTGTTTTTGAGCTTTTATAACCACCCTGGGACATCCCAATGCCTTCTTCATGTGATGTCACCACCTTGTGATGTCACCGCCATGTGATGTCACCACTCTGCCCTGGCCAGTCACCAGGGATTTCTCAGGTTGGTCACATTCTGGTTACCAATCACCAGTCAAATCATCTGGCCAATCTCTGATGGCTTTCTCTGTGACATTCCTGTTATCATCACCTGGAAACCATGCTTAAAGAAAAACAGATAAACTATCGTTCAAGATGAAAAATTAATATTTCACTTGTATTTATAGTGAAGGTCATGGTGAGGGTGAAAGATTCAACCAAAGCTAAATGTGTGACTTAGAGGCACCATTAATTAAAACACTGACATGGATATTAATGAAAACATGGGCCATTAGATCCCATGAAAGGTCACAGTTGTGGAATATGTCAGAAAACATGGCAATAGAGCAAGTGCTACTCTCAACCCATCCATCAAGGCTTTAAAAAAAGTGTGGATAATGATAGGCATTATATTTGTCACACTTTCCCACAATAAAACAAACCTGGAAGGGATGAAGCTGGGTCACAATTAATTATCTGCCTGTCAGTATAATATTGGCATTCAGTTCTCATAGAAGGAGACAACAAAATCCAGCCTGTGAATCCAGGTTCACAGTCTTCATGACTGGCATCAAATCAAAAAGTTCTGGGGGAACTTAAAAGTTAATTGGAAATTAAATTTTTCTTCTCCCTCAAATACAAATGCATACTTAACAAATCATTCTGAGCATTCAAAAATTTAATCGGAGATGTGAGAATACAAATGCTGCAAGGCTACAAGTAGAAAAGTGACCACATTTGGAAGGCGGGAGTTTGGAAACTTGGATTTGGTGTGAGATAGCTGATGTTAGAGTAGACGGGAGGGAATCTGCTTGAGGAAGATGCCACAAAGTGTTATAAACAGTGGAGTAGAAAATAAGGACTTTTAAAGTCTGGATAAAGAAGAAGCAGTATATAGATACAATGGAATACTATTCGGCCACTAAAAGGGATGAAATATTACCATTTGGAATGAGGATATAATGCTAAGTGAAATAAGTCAGTCAGAGAATGAGAAATACCATATGATTTCATTCATAAGTGTAATTTAAGTAACAAAACCAATGAACATAGGGGAAGGGAAGAAAAATAAAACCTCATAGAAATTTAAGTCAAAACCACATTGAGATACCACATTACAACACTTAGAATGACAAAAATTAACAATGGAAGAGACAACAAATAATGAAGAGGATGTGAAGAAAGAGAAGCCCTCTTAAACCATTGGTGGGAATGCAAGTTGGTGCAGGCACTTTGGAAAACAAAGTGGAGATTCCTCAAAAATTTAAAAATATAGCTACCCTATGACCCAACAATTGTACTACTGTGTATTTACCACAGAGATACCCATGTAGTGAAAAGAGTGCCTTTTGTACCCCAATTTTCGTAGCATTCGTAGCAATACAATTGCTAAACTGTGGAAAGAGCCAAGATGCCATTCAATGGATGAATGGATAAAGATGTGGTTCATATATACAATGGAATATTACTCAGCCATCAGAAAGCCAAAAGAAAGGAAGAATAATAAACTTTTCCATCAACATGGATGGGATTGGAGGACAGTATGCTAAGTGAAATAAGTCAAGCATAGAAACACTGTTATCATATGGTTTCACTAACTTCTGGAACATAAGGAATAGCATGGAATAGCATTAGAAGAGGAAGGTAAAAGTGAATTTTGGGAAATCGGAGAGGGACACAAACCATGAGATACTGTGGACTCTGAGAAACAAACTGAGGGTTTTAGAGGGAAGAGTGTGGGAGGATGTGTAAGCCTGGTGCTGGGAATTAAGGAGAGTGTGTATTGCATGAAGCACTCAGTGTTATAGGTAAACCATGAATCTTGGAACACTCAAAACTAATGGAACAATCAAAAACTAATGATGTATTGTATGGTGACAAACATAACATAATAAAAAGTTTAAAAAAAAAGGATCACATACTGGGTCAAAAATCGTGTCTCAACCAATACCAAAAGTTTGATATTTTCCCCTGCATGTTTTCAGACAGTTATGTTTTGAAGCTAGAACAAAATTACAAGAGGAAATTTGGAAGGATTTCAAACATTTGGATTTTAAAGAGCATCCTGGTAAAGATTGATTGGATCATCCAGGAAATTAAAGAAGAACTTAAACAATTTATTGAAACTAAGAGAATGAAAACACATAGTTTAAAAACCTGTGGAATACCAAAAAGGGGTACTTAGAGGGAACTACATAGCCACCCAAGGCTCTCTCAAAAATTAGAAAAATCCCCAATGCACATGCTAACCTCACACCTGGAAAAAGAATAGCAAATAGAGCTGAAACCAAGCAGGAGAGAAAAAGAATAAAGACTAGAGTAGAAATCAATAAAGTGGGAACTAGAAGAACAGCAGAGCCCACCAACAAAACTAGAAGCTGATTCTCTGAAAGAATTAAAGAGATCAATAAATCTCTGGTCAGACTTGGCCAAAAGAAAATATACAGGATACAAATTAATAAAATCATGAAGGAAAGGGGAGAGATCATGACTAATGTAAAATAAATAGAGAATTGTTAGAACATATTATCAGCAACTATATGCCAACAAATTAGGCCATCTGGAAGAAATGTATGCATTCCTGGAAATTTATAGTCTACCAAGTCTGAAACAGGAAGAAAGAGATAATCTGAATAGACCCATAGCCAGCAAGGAAATTTTAACAGTAATCAAAAAATCTCCCAAAAAAAAACAAAAAAACACAGGAGCCCAGAGCCAGATAGCGACCCAGGGGAATTCAAACAAACATTGAAAGAATAAATTATACCTCTTCTACTGAAGCTGTTTCCAAAAAATAGAAATGAATGGATAGTTCCCAAAATCATTTTATAAGGCCAGCATTACTTTGATCCCAAAAGCAAAGACACCATCAAAAAGGAAAATTACAAACCAATAACCTTGGTGAACATGAATGCTAAATTCTTAGCAAGATACTAGCCAATAGAATCCCATGGGACATTAAAAGAGTTATTCACAAGGGGAGGTTAATTCCTGGTCTGCCAGGGATGTTCAACGTTGACAAATCCATTGATGTGATAGATCATATTAATGAAAGAATGACAAGAACCATATCATCCTCTCAACTGATGCAGAAAAATCATTTGACAAAATACAACATCCTTTCCAGATTAAACCTCCTCAAAACATAGGGGTAGAAGGAACATATCTCATATCATAAAAGCAATCTATGAAAAGCCAACAACAAATGTCATTGTCAGCGGGAAAAACCTGGGAGCTTTTCCTTTAAGGGCAGGAACATGACAGTGATGCCAACTCTCACCAGTTTTGTTCTCCATAGTATTAGAAGTACTAGCCTCAACATTTGTACAACAAAAACAAAAGGGATTCAAAATGGCAAAGAAGAACTCAAGCTCTCTCTCTATGCATATGACAATATACTTTATGTAGAAAACTCAGAAGACTCCACCCCTACATTACTTGAACTCATACAGCAACTCAGCCACAGGCAGGACTCAAAATCAATGAACAGAAATCAGTTGCTTTTCTACACACTAACAATGTAAATGGAGAAATAGAAATTAATGTGTCAATTCCATTTACGATAACAACCAAACACACAAGATACCTACGAATAAACCTAATCAAATAAGTCAATGATCTATGCTGTAGAAACCACAGAACTCTTTTGAAGAAAACTGAGAAAGACACAAAGAGATGGGAAAACTTCCATGCTCATGGATAGGAAGAAAAAACATTGTGTAAATGTCTATGCTGCCCAGAGCAATCTACACATTCAACACAATCCCTATCAAAATACTCTCGACAGTTTTCACAGAGCTAAAACAAACAATCCTAAAATTTGCAAGGACCAGGAGGAGACATGATGGTGGAGAAGTAGGAGGCGCTGTTTCAACCAGTCCCCTAAAGTGAGCTTATTATCTACCAAAGAACTCTGATCACCCATGAAATAAGCCTGATATTAGAATTATACACTTCTGGATCTCTACGGGGGCAGAAGATGCCAGTGGACAGGTAAAGCAGTGTGGGAACATTGGACTGATATCAAAAGATAAACAAAAGGGGGAGGGAGCCACCAGAAGTGACCCATTGGAAAGGAATACCCCAATACGAGAGTGTCCTGTGATTGGGGGCCAGCATTATCTTGGAGTCTGGTTGAAAGCACACAAAAAGAGCAAAAGATCTTAAGGGGAAATTGGTGGAATTGGGCGGTTAGGGACAGGAGCCACCACTGGCGCTGAGCCAGAGGGAGTGCAGCAAAGAAGCCAGGCCTTGGTCCCTGAGCCACCAGCGTGCATGAGCATCAGAGTGGCGAAGCACTTGAGAGAGTCTGTTGTGGATGCCATCTGGCCCTCTCTAGAACCATAGCCTTTTGCACTTCACGCACATGCTGTGCGACTGGGGTCTGAGTTGACCTCCACACCCTTCCCTGAAAGAGGTCCCTGTAGGCACTAGCTGGGGCCCTCTAAGGCCTGGAGAGTCTGAACACTCCCAACCCCTGCCAGTGTGAAAATCTCAGTGTGCTATCCCTGGTTGGGAACTTTCTGGCAGTCTGGACCTGCACAGACAGCCATGGCAGACCTAGATGCTGGAAGCTAGCTATCTGGAATAGCACTTCTCTTGGTTTTGAGTAAAAGTGGGAGTTCATGTGACCCCTGAGACCGTGACTGGGGACGTGCTCTGCCAGCAGCAGAGGGAGAATTTATGTGCTCTGTAGCACCCAGAGGGGAACAGACTGAGTCTTCTCTCTGAGACAGAGGTCGGGTGCAGTTTGCTTTCCTCTAAACCTCCAAAGAACAGCCAGAAACCTCCAAGGGGAGAAAAAATTAAATTAAATTAAAAAAAAAAACAGAGACCAAAAGGCTGAAAAAATTTCTTCATAACCCAGCCTCTTGATAGGGGGCAGGAGGACTCAAATCTAGCAAGACTGCCTGAAAACCCATGCAGCAGTCCCCTCCCCCAGAAAGCAAGCCAAAAACAGAACAAAACAAACAAAACAAGAGGACAATCACCACTACTTCATTGATAAAATTTTTATTTTTAAAACATTCCCACAATTCTCTTTCCCAGAATTTCTCCCCAAAATTCTCTTTTCAATTATTTTAAGAATTTTAACCTATTTACCATCACAATGAGATGTTCAATGCAACAAATTGCATAATAACCTTTTAACTTGAACTTTTTTGAAACATACCTGTGTTTTTCTTTTGCTTTTCTATTTTTTATTTTTATTTCTTTTATTTTATTCTTTTTATTTTTAATATTGATATAGAGATAAGCTTCAAGGTAATCCCTTTTCCCCAAACAATGCTACCCATATAAATAAACCCTTTTTAATCCCCCTGTAAGGTAAGTTGAGTCTTTTAACAAAGATATCGAGATACATCCAGGGAGAATCAAAATAAACTTCCTCGCCCTCACTAAGAATTTATAACCACCCTCCCATCTTTTTCTTCTGTCACTTTTTCCGTAGATTTGTTTTTGCTCTGGTAGTATATAAATCTTACACTTGGGGTTCCTTTTGGCTGGATTCTTTTTTTTTTTTTTCTTATCATTTACTTCTATCAGTCTTTTGTTTGTCTGTTTTTGTTTGTATATTTTAAAAGTCTTACCTTTGGGGCCCATTCGGGTGGGGTTTTCTCTTTTCTTTCTTCTTTTTTTTTCCCCTTGTCTCTCTTTATCTCCTTCTTTTTTTTTTTCTTTCTTTTTGGTTGGGACTCTAGATTACTCAGAAGCATTCCAGAGTGCACTTTGCCTGCACCACAGTTGATACATTCAGCCACACATCCCCTCTGACGTCTCTCACCAAAATGACTAGGAGGAGGAATGCCCAACATAGGAAAAATTCAGAGACTGTGCCCTCTCCATCAGAGCTATTGGATATGAACATAGTGTGTTGGAAAGGGAATTCAGGCCAACTATTATGCAGACAATGGCAAGTTTGGAGAAAGCCTTTAATGACAAAATGGAATTGATTAGGGCAGAAGAGAAAGCCACCAGGGATGATGTTAACAATGCTTTCAACGAGTTCCAATATAAATTCCATAAGCTAGAGTAACTGAAGCAGAAGATAGAGATAGTGATCTAGAGGACAAACTCATAGAGAAAAAGGATCAGGAGGAGGCTGGAGCAAACAGCTTAGAAGCCATGAAAACAGAATTAGGTAAAGAAATGAGGCCACAAAACATTCCAATATCAGAATAACTGGAATCCCTGAGGGGGAGGAGAAAGAAAGGAGGATATAGTTGGATATAGAGGATATAGTTGAAAAAATTCTCCATGAAAATTTTCCCAATCTGCAGAACAGAAACACTATTCATGTCCTATAGGCAGAAGGGTCTCCCCCCAAGTTCATAGAATCTAGAAAGACCTGGATACAACTGATTGTGAAAATGATGAAACATAATTTTAGAGAGGAGCTCTTGAAAGCAGCTGGGGAGAAAATATTACTTACGTACAGAGGAAGGCTCATCAGAATAACATCAGACCTGTCCACAGAAACTTGGTAAGCCAGAAAGGCTGGCACGATGTATTCAGGGCACTAAATGAGAAGAATATGCAGCCAAAAATACTTTCTCCAGCAAGACAGACATTAAAAATTGATGGAGAGATAAAATCTTTCAAGACTGGCAAGGTCTAAAAAGTATGTGATCACCAAGCAGGCACTATAAGAAATATTAAGGGGGGGTTCTATAAAAGGGGAAAAAATAAGAATATCATTGAACAGAAATTTATGGAGACAATATATACAATGAAAGTTTTCACGGGTAACAAGATGTCAATAGAAAATCTCTCAATAATCAGTATCAACATGAATGGCCTAAATGTGCCCATAAAACGGCACAGGGTTGCATTGGATAAAATAGGACCCATCCATATGTTCTCTACAAGAGACACATTTTGAAACTATGGATACATCGAGAATGAAAGTGAAAGGATGGAGAAGCATCTTTCATGCCAATGGCCCTGAAAAGAAGGCTGGGGCAGAGATCCTTATATCAGATAAATTAGATTTTAAACTAAAAACGATAGTCAGAGATACAGAAGGACACTACCTCATTCTTAATTTGCATGAATATCTACCAATTGCAAATATTTATGCCCCCAATATGGGAGCAGCCAACTATATAAGACAACTGTTAATCAGGATAAAGCGTCATATTGATCTGAATACATTAACAGTGGGGGATCTTAACATGCCACTCTTAGTAATAGACAGATAATCGAACCAGAAAAGAATAGCAAGAGCAACAAGAACATTGAATGACAAATTGGACCACATGGACCTCATAGATATATACAGAACATTCCACCCTAAAACAACAGAATACTCATTCTTCTTGAGTGCACATGCAACCTTCTCCAAAATAGACCACATGCTGGGTCACAAATCAGGACTCATCTGATACCAAAACTGAGCTTATTCCCTCCATATTATCAGATAAGTGCTTTGAAACTGGAGCTTAACCACAAGAAAAAGTTCAGAAAGAATTCAAACACCAGGAAGCTAAGGACCACCTTGCTTAAGAATGCTTGGATCAACCAGGGACTCAAAAAAGAACTTAAAAAATTCATGGAAGCCAATGTGAATGAAAACACTTCAGTCCAAAACATATGGGATACAGGAAAGGCGGTCCTAAGGGGGGAATACATAGCCATCCAAGCCTCCCTCAAAAAAATTGAAAAATACGGAATACGCCAGCTGTCTCTACACCTTAAAGAACTGGAGGATCAACAACAAATTAAGCCAACTCCACATACAAGAAGGAAAATAATCAAGATTAGAGCTGAGATCAATGAGATAGAAACTAGAGATACATTAGAATGCATCAATAAAACTAGAAGCTGGTTTTTTGAAAGAATCAATAATATCGATAAGCCATTGACCAAACTAATGAAAAAGGAAAGAGAGAAGGTCCAAATTAATAAAATTATGAACAAAAAGGTGGAGATCACGACTAACCCCAAGGAAATAGAAACAATCATCAGAAATTATTATAAATGGTTACATGCCAATAAGTTAACCACACTAGATGAAATGGATGCATTCCTAGAGACCTATAAACTTCCAAAACTGAATCAGAAAGAAATTGACAACCTGAATAGAACAATATCTAGTAACGAGATTGAAGCAGTGATCAAAACTATCCAAAAAAAAAGAGCCTGGGTCCTGATGGATTCCTGGGGAATTCTACCAAATCTTGCTAAGATTCTCAACAAGATCCTAGCTAATAGGATCAGTAAAAAGATTATCCACCATGACCAGGTGGGATTTAACCCTGCATTGCAAGGGTGGTTCAACATTCATGAATCAATCAATGTGATAGAACAAATCGATAAAGAAAGATAGAAGGACCACATGGTCCTCTCATTTGATGCAGATAAAGCATTTGATAATATACAGCATACGTTCCTGATTAAAACGCTTGAAAGTATAGAGATAGAGAGAACATTCCTCAACATCATCAAATCTATATATGAAAAACACACAGTGAATTTCATCCTCAATGGGGAAAAGCTGACAGCCTTCCCTTTGAGATTAGGAATATGACAAGGATATCCAATCTCACCACTCTTGTTCAATATGTATAAGAAATCCTAGCAACATCAATCAGACAATAAAGAGAAATTTTTTTCCAACAAAGAGAATTAAAAGATATTCAAATTGGCAATGAAGTCAAGCTCTCTCTCTTTGCAGATGACATGATACTTTATATGGAAAACCCAAAAGACTCCACTCCCAAACTACTAGAACTCACACAGCTATTCAGTAATGTGGCAGGATACAAAATCAATGTACAAGAATAAGTTGCATTCTTATTCAGTAACAATGAAAATACAGAAAGGGAAATTAGAGAATTGATTCCATTTACTATAGCACCAAGAACCATAAGATACCTGGGAATAAACCTAACCAAAGAGGTAAAGGATCTGTTCGCGAGGAACTACAGAACACTCATGAAAGAAATTGAAGAGACACAATAAGATGGAAGACCACTCTGTGCTCATGGATCGGAAGAATAAACTTTGTTACAATGTCTATACTTCCTCGAGCAATCTATACTTTCAATACCATTCTCATCAAAGTTCCATCAGCATTTTTCAAAGAGCTGGAGCAAACAATCCTAAAATTTGTATGGAGTCATAATTGCTAAGGAAATGTGGAAAAACAAAAACAAAACTGGGGGCATCATGTTGCCCGATTTCAACCTTTACTACAAATCTGTGATCACCAAGACAGCATGGTACTGTCATAAAAACAGACACATAGACCAGTGGAACAGAGTAGAGATCCCAAATATGGACCCTCATTTCTATGGTCAAGTTATCTTTGACAAATCAGGAAGTGAAAAAAAAAAAAAAAGACAGTCTCTTCAATAAATGATGCTGGGAAAATTGGACATCTATATGTAGAAGAATGAAACTTGACCATTCTCTTACACCATACACAAAGATAAACTCGAAATGGATAAAAAACACCAATGTGAGGCAGGAATCCATCAGAATCCTAGAGGAGAACATAGGCAGTAATCTTCTCAATATCCACGTCAGCAGCTCCTTTCAAGATATATCTTCCTAGGCAAAGGAAACAAAAGCAAAAATGAATTTTTGGGACTTCAACAAGATCAAAAGCTTCTGCATAGCAAAGGAAACAGTCAAAATAACAAAGAGGCAACCCATGGAATGGGAAAAGATATTCACAAATGACAATAGAGACAAAGGGCTGGTGTCCAAGATCTATAAAGAACTCCTCAAACTCAATACACTCAAAACAGATAATCATGTCAAAATGATGGGCAGAAGACATGAACAGACAGTTCTCCAATGAAGACATACAAATGGCTAACAGACATATGAAGAATGTTCATTTTCACTAACCATCAGAGAGATTCAATCAGAACCACATTGAGATAGCATTTTATCTATCTCATGGCCAATTAGAATGGCCAAAATTAACAAGACAGTAAATAACTTGTGTTGGAGAGGATGTGCAGGAAAGGGAACCCTCTTACACTCTTGGTGGGTATGCAAGCTGGTGCAGCCACTCTGGAGAACAGTATGAAGATTCCTTATGAAATTAAAAATAGAGCTTCCCTATGACCCTGCAATTGCACTACTGGGTATTTACCCCAAAGATACAGATGTAGTGAAAAGAAGGGCCATCTGTACCCCAATGTTTATAGCAGCAATGGCCATGGTCACCAAACTGTGGAAAGAACCAAGATGCCCTTCAATGGACGAATGGATAAGGAAGATGTGGTCCATATACACTATGGAGTATTATGCCTCCATCAGAAAGGATGAATACCCAACTTTTGTATCAACATGGATGGGACTGGAAGAGATTATGTTGAGTGAAATAAATCAAGCAGAGAGTGTCAATTATCATATGGTTTTGCTTACTTGTGGACCATAAGAAATAACACGAAGGACATGGGGAGATGAAGAGAAGGGAGTTGGTGGAAATTGGAAGGGGAGATGAACCATAAGAGCCTGTGGACTCTGAAATACAATCTGAGCATTTTGGAGGGGCCGGGGTTGGGAGTATGGGTGAGCCTGGTGGTGGGTATTATGGAGGGCACATATTGCATGGAGTACTGGGTGTGGTGCATAAACAATGAATTCTGGAACACTGAAAAGAAATTTAAAAAATAAAATTTAAATTTAAATTTAAAAAATAATAATAAATAAATAATTAAAAATAAAAAAGAGCACCTGGGTTATGGAGAAGGGGCCGATGCTGTTCAGCCTTCCTGAACTCAATGAAACTGATTAAGGGAGGCAAGAAAGAAAGCCTGGGATTTACCATAATGTATATCCAGAAGCCTTTGAGTATTATCTGACACTAGCATAGGAAAGCTTCAAATAGAAATGTTTCCTCTACGGGAGATAAGCCATAGGAGACTTTTAATTTCAGGAAACAAACTGAGGGTTGCTGGAGTTTAGGGAAGGTGGAAAGGATGGGGTGCCTGGCTGACGGGTGTGGGAGAGAGCCTAAGCTATGGTGAGCTCTGTGAATTGTGAATTATGAATCATGAGTCACAGACCTGTACCTCTGAAGGAACTGATACATTATATTTTAATAAAAATAATTAAAAAAAAGAAAAAAATTGCTTGGACCCAAAAAGAAACTGAATACCAGGGGATTGTTGAAAAAGAAAACCAAAGCTGGGGGCATCACAATGCCCGACTCCAAGCTAGTTTGCAAAGCTGTGATCATCAAGACAGCATGGTGTGACACAAAAAAAGACCCATTGCTCAATAGAGTAGAATATAGGTCCCAGAAATAGATCCTTATGCCTATGGTCCACTAATCTTTGATAAAGCAGGAAAGAATATCCAACGGAAAAAAGACAATGTCTTTGATAAATGATGCTGGGAAAATTGTACAATTACATGCAGAAAGATGCCACTCGTCCATTCTCTTACACCATAGGCAACGATTAATTCAAATTGGATGAAATTCCTAAATATGAGACAGGAATCCTTCAAAATCCTAGAGGAGAACCCAGGCAGCAATCTTTCCAACCTCAGTCATAGCAACTTCTTGCAACACATTATCTAAAGGGAAGGGAAACAAAAGCAAAAATGAAATACTGTTTCTCAAGATTAAAAGCTACTGCACAGCAAAGAGAACAATCAACAGAACTTCTGATTGGGAGAAGATATTTGAAAATGATATGCCAATAAGTAATTAATCTCCAAAATATAGAAAAAATTATACATGAGAGACATAATATTCAAAATGTCTAAGTAAATATATTTGTTTACCCTCTGAATAAACTTTAACTCAACTATTAAAACAGCCACACAAATTATCAGAACTCATTTCTAAACTTTGTGCTAGGGATCCAATGAGCAATTGGTATTTTTACCTTATTCTTGTCTCAGTGGACATTCTTAAGTGAATACACATATAAAACACCAAGTGTTCTCCTTAATCTCAAAAGATGTCCTAAAATCATGATTCCTCTTTAATCTTCATGGTGTTATCTAAAGTGTCAAGAGCAGGGATGAGAGAAAAGTATACATGCTGGTCTGAAAATATTCACAGAAGTCTATTCAGAAAAATGACTTCTTTGATAGGATGATGGGAGGACTGATGTCAGCTCTAGAAACAGCTAAGTTTGTAACTATGTAAGATATTCATAAAAGTCAATTTATAAAATGTATATTTAATATACTTTATATTTTCATATAGAAACATATAGATATATAATTAAATGTTAAAAAGTAAGTAAATTACTTACATATTGTGTGCTTTAAGATAACATGAAGGTTTTTTTTAATTTAAAACAAAACATGATAGAATTCTTTGAAAGAAAAAAAGAATTTTTTTTGTACTTTATGATCTACTGTGAAATGCTAGTAAATATAGTGGAATTGATATTTTAATCAATGGCTGATATCTACAAGCATTGATGTACTTTTCTGGATTTATGGTAAATATAAATAAGGTCTTCACTAAATGATATTATATTCATTTAAATATGATCATGTTAAAATAATAATTCTCTCTGACTATATATATACTAAATATACTAGTGCAAATGATCCTGCAAATGTGGGAATTTCTCTGAACCAAGGGATTTTAGAAAAATAATTTATTTTGAAACAGACATATTATCACTGGCTGGTACAGCTAACATGAGATAAATAAAAAGTTCCCATTGGTTAAATGAACTCCTCATTATGATCTTTTTTTTAAAAGCGTGGGTATTGGTGTTTTGTTTTTCCTCTTTCCTTCTTAATCAAGTCCTGTAGTGTTGTAAATCTGCCCCACAAAATACTTAGCAATAAATTCTCTAAACAAAAAAGACTAATCCTTCCCTCCCATTATTTCTAGTGTTGCATTATTCTTGGTGCTGTCATGCACCCCTTACATTTCCCTTCAGGGCCCCATCACTGCAAGCAAAGGTGCTGCCTCTCCCGCAGCTGCCTAGCCCATCTCCAAGGACAAGTTGCAGGCCAAAGGCAGTGCTATGGCCCTGACCAGGAGGAGTACAATGCTTACATTGGATGCAGCACTCATGGTTTCCTGGCAGTTGGCAAGCTCAGTGTTCTCTGACTTACTTGCCTTGCACTGTACTGGGTTGGCCAGGTTGTGGTATGAGGGCTCCTGGTCCACACAGAGTCTGTTTGACTCATCTGCCCAATATCAAATGGGTTCAGAGTCTCCCATTATTTGGGTTTCTGTGGAATGTTCTGTCGGCAGGGATGAATTTCTGTTGTGTTATACTGTGTTTTAGGGTTTGTGGTCTCTGGGCTCCTGGTCCAGTTGTCTGGAAGGTTAGTATTTCCACTGCTGAGCTGGGTCAGACAGCCTTTGGTCTCAGTACTTGTGTTCCAAGGACTCTCGGTGTGTTCAATGAAGTAGTGATTCCCTCTTTCTCTACTTATGTGTTCCTAAATTTCTTGTCTGCCAGGTGTGTGGAGACAATGCATATATTATGCATATCTTGTTTAGCTGGATGTTCAGTATGCTCATGTTGGATCCAGACAGTGTACCCAGTGCTCCCTCAGGATGGGGACTCTGCTTTTCTGTGCTGATCCTAGTTGTGAACTCAGAGGTGTGGGACTCAGCTGGGGGCAGAATCCATGGTGTTCTGATTTCCAGTATATCACTCAAACAAGCCAAATTGGAATCTGTATCTGAGCAGTTGGGCCATCCTCACAGTGGGAAAAAGTTCCAGGAGTTGCCAGGTGTGTGGCACGAGGTGTGGACAGGCGGCCTGCCATTGGCAGGGTAGAGACCTGGGTGGTGAATGTGAAGAATAGCAGGAAGAGTTTTGGCAGAAACACCATATCTCTTCTCAGTGCAGCCTGGGCTGTTACCATGCTTATATAACAGCCCTGGGACATCACAATGCCTTCTTTTCATGTCACCACCATACCCTTTGAATCAGCTGGGCCTCATTCAGGTGGCCAGTCACCTGGTAGCTCAGCTGGCCAATGACCAATGGCTTTATCAGTGATGCTCCTGACATCATCACCTGGAAACAGGTGAACTTTCCTTCAAGAAGAAAAATTCATATTTGATATGTATTTATAGTGAAGTTCATGGTGAGGTTGAAAGTCTCAAACAGCACAAAGCTAAAGCCTAAAGCTTTCCTGGGCTACCAATGGAAGTTTCCCTTCACCCATGTCCGAGGGTGATTCTTATTCTCCAAACAGTCCACTGGTTAGGAGATTGTTCTAGTCACTTCATGCTCAGCATAATCCCATTATCTTCCCTAATGAGGCACTTTGTCCTTCTGTGTATCTAGGTTCATTCCTTAGTTCTTTTTTTTTATTCAAAGTAGGTTCTCCTTGGGAGCCCACCTAGTGTCCAGAGCTTTACCTTATGCTTGGGAAAATGAACTGTGTTGATGAAGACTTGTCACTGTGGGCTGGGTTAGGACAAAACACCCCTGGTAAAAAACAACAAAGTACATTGACAACAGGAGGACTAAGGAATTGGAAGGGGTCCAGCAGAGGATGTTTGTGTGTAGGTTCCGACGGAAGCCTTGGGTCGGAAGTGACCTCATTTCTGGCACAAGCGGAAGCTAAGGTAGATATCTTCTTGCAAGATGCATCCATTCTCCATTGGCATGTAGAACTTTGCCACTCTTTGTCATTATCCCCATGTCCTTCCTGTTTCTCTAACAAGGTCTTGGTTCATCTTCATGAGCCATGGTGTTTGAACGCAAATATCACCCAGGGATTGCTGGTGAGTTCCCACTCTGGGCCTGTGCTAAGAGAGAACAAACAGTGTCTCCTCTTGGAAAGGAAAGTTGGCCCTCCTGTCCCTGAGCCCTTGGTTCATGGCCAGCTGAGGAAGCACAGAGATGAGGATCTAGCTTGCCGCACTCTTCTGGCTGACTAAGATGTCTTCTTTCTGAAGAACAGATGAATCGTGCCTGGCCTGCTCTGCTCCAGGACCTGCTCAGTGCATAAATAGCTTTTTCAGGGAATAATCCTCCAGGTAGTCATCCCAAAGAGTTGAGCTTAACTGGGAATTGCAGCCTGGAACCTCTGAGTCACTGCTGCCTCTAGGCCCTGTGGGAATGCAGGAAAATCTCCAATGTCAGGAGCTTTCCCTCTCTTTGTGTAGGAAGAATGAAGGCATCTTGGGACACCTGAGTGACTCAGGTGGTGAAACACCTAACTCTGGATTTTGGCTCAGGTCATGATTTCAGGTTTCTGAGATTGAGCCCCACATAAGCTCTCTGCTGCATGTGGACACTGTTTGAGATTCTCTCCCTCCCTCTGCCTCTCACCCACCCAGAGTGCTCTCTCTCTCTGCATCTTTCTGGTTCTCTCTCTTTCTCTCTCTCTCCCTCCCGTTCACACACAAACACAAATATAGGAATGAAGATGTGTTGTTGACTCAGTTCCCAGGTGGAACCCATGGACATCTGTTTCCCTTTGCACAAAAGCACTGGAGTTTCTTATTCTTAAAATCGCCAGATGCTTAGGACATTGTGCTAATAATTTCATTCTTAGTATTATCCCATTATTATCCCTTTTTTTAAAGATTTTTTATTTATTTGTCAGAGAGGGAGAGCGAGCACAGGCAGACAGAGTGGCAGGCAGAGGCAGAGGGAGAAGCAGGCTTTCCACCAAGCAAGGAGCCCGATGTGGGAATCGATCCCAGGACACTGGGATCATGACCTGAGCCGAAGGCAGCTGCTTAACCAACTGAGCCACCCAGGCATCCCCCATTATTATCCCTTTTATAGCAGCATTGTCCACAATAGCCAAACTGTGGAAGAGCCCAGATGTCCATCAATAGGTGAATAGATAAAGATGTTGTGTATAGACAATGGAATATTACCTAACCATCAAAAATGATGAAATATTGTCATTTGCAACAATGTGGTTGGAAATAGAGGACATTGTTCTAAACAAAATAAGTCAGTAAGAGAAAGACAAATACCATATTATTTCACTGTTATGTTCTTAAGAAACAAAACTAATGAATACAGGGAAAAAGAAGTAAAAATAAAATATGATAAAAAACAGGGGGAGAAGGTAAACCATAATGAATCAACTATAGAGAACAAACTACAAGCTTCTGGAGAGGATGTGGGTAGGTTATGGGGTTATTTGTTGATGCACATTGAGGAAGGCACTCTATATATTGAGCCATGGGTGTTATATGTAACTGATGAATCACTAAATTTCAACTCTTAATTAATAATACACTCTAGGACGGGAAGCTGTGCTTGAGTCTGGCGCCTTAGACCACTCGGCCATCCTGATACCTGGGTATTTACCCTAAAGATACAAACGTAGTGATCCGAAGGGGCATGTGCACCCGAATGTTTATAGCAGCAATGTCTACAATAGCCAAACTATGGAAAGAACCTAGATGTCCATCAACAGATGAATGGAAAAAGAAAATGTGGTATATATACACGATGGAATACTATGCAGCATCAAAAGAAATGAAATCTTGCCATTCGCAACGACGTGGATGGAACTAGAGGGTATCATGCTTAGTGAAATAAGTCAATCAGAGAAAGACAACTATCATATGATATCCCTGACATGAGGAAGTGGAGATGCAACATGGGGGACTAGGGGGGGCAGAAAAAGAAGAAAAGAAACAAGATGGGATTGGGAGGGAGACAAACCATAAGGGACTCTTAATCTCACAAAACAAACTGAGGGTTGCTGGGGGGAGGGGGTCGGGAAAGGGAGGTGTGGTAATGGACATTGGGGAGGGTATGTGCTATGGTTAGTGCTGTGAAGTGTGTAAACCTGGCGATTCACAGACATGTACCCCTGGGGATAAAAATATGTTTATAAAAAATAAAAATTTAAAAAAAGAAAGAATCAGAAATAAAGAAAAAAAAATACACTCTAGGTTTACCAACTTGAATTTAAATAAAACAAAAAAAAATAAAACAAAATAAGTTAAACAATTAAAGAATGCACTTGTCATGATGACATCACTGAGTGATGTCTGGAATTGTTCAATCACTATGTTGTACAGCTGAAACTGATATAAAACTGTATGGTAACTATAGTTGAATTTAAAAAAGTATAATAAAATAAAATAAAAATAAGATTTGGGTTTGTACTCAAAGACCCAATATAAATTTATTAGAGCCAGCCCCAGATTGTTTTAAAATGATGTTCTGGTCTTCTTTGAAATATTGAATCCAATGCGGTAGCTTTTAACAGAATGTCCATTAATGGACTAAAACAGTATGAGTCTAGCCTATTTAAAAGTAAGAGGATAAAATAACAAACAATACAATATGCACTCCAGATTTAGTTAACTTGGCAAATCCAGTCACCTGCACCTTATATGATTCAAATAAAATAAGGAAAAGTAAAATACTTAACATTCTACTCTGGCAAATTGATGCCTTTATGCAGAACCCCAAAGTGTGTCATTTCTGCGATTACTGAAAGGAGACAGGATATGGTGGGGAAAACGTACAAAGTTGAGTGCTTCAGGCTATCTTAACCCATTAGCCAGCTTTTCCAAAGTTCTAATTACCAGAGATGAAGTTCCAAGGAACAATGGGGTATTTTCTCAAGCTTCCCTCTTAACTGACTTGTAAAAATAAGTTGGTAATGACTCTGTGTTTTTATT
>PISX010018581.1:0-40274 GCA_004024625.1 Mellivora capensis | reverse complement strand
TCAAAGAACGAATGGATAAGGAAGATGTGGTCCATATACACTATGGAGTATCATGCCTCCATCAGAAAGGATGAATACCAGACTTTTGTAGCAACATGGACGGGACTGGAAGAGATTATGCTGAGTGAAATAAGTCAAGCAGAGAGAGTCAATTATCATATGGTTTCACTTATTTGTGGAGCATAACAAATAACATGGAAGACATGGGGAGATGGAGAGGAGAAGGGAGTTGAGGGAAATTGGGGGGGAGATGAACCATGAGAGACTATGGACTCTGAAAAATAACCTGAGGGTTTTGAAGGGGCGGGGGTTGGGATGTTGGGGGAGCCAGGTGGTGGGTATTGTGGAGGGCACGCATTGCATGGAGCACTGGGTGTGGTGCAAAAACTATGAATTCTGCTACACTGAAAAGAAATTTAAAAAATAATAAAATTTTTAAAAAAATAAGCTATCCTAGAATCTCACTAATACAAATGAAGGTATCATTGACCAAAAGGAAAAAATAAGAGAAAATATGAGAAAAAGATTATCTCAGAATGGACCTAATCCACAGTAAAAAACAAAAAATAAAAATAAATCCTCCATATTAATCCAAAATCTTATTTGACCAATGATTATTAAATTTAATTTAAATAATTTTGAGCACTCACTTGGTAGATAAACATGCAGGTTATATACTACTACATTTATTTTAATTCCAACAGTTACTCTGAAAAAGTCTCAGAAATAGATTGGAATTTCTAGTCATAGATGCAAAGAAAGGGAGTTGGTTATATTTTTATTCACCCTGTTGACTCTTCAAGAGAAGATATCCAGTGTATATCCAGTTGTCATTAGATCCATATTCAAAGTCAACACAGACCCTCCCTTAGTCTCTGCATTGTACAAACTAAAGTGTGCCAAATTTAAAAAGGCAAAGAAAAACAAACAAACAAATAAAACCACCTACACACCAGCAGGGGATGCCCACCAGAACAATAGAACAATACAGGATAATGCCACGAGAAATATGGACAAAGAGATGCGTGGTTGGTAAACACAGTATGAGAAGGAACCTTATTGTTCTGGGGAGATCAACTGCCCCAGAATCTAGACAGTAATCACCAAATTCTATCATTTCCCCCACAGCATCTGGCTCTGGACTTACTGCTGCACCAAAGCTCATGACTACAACAGAAACAATTTCTAAAAGGACAAAGAGAGCATCCAAAGGTGGGGAGATTGGCTGTTTTAAAAGAGTTTAATAATACTTCTCCAGCTCTTAACATAATTGTAGCATTACCATTCACGCCTCTATAGTTAAGTAAATGTCACATTTGTACTGGGCTCCTTTCTAAAGCCCAATGGGGCGTTTTATCTTCCCTAATGTAGTACCGCTATAATGCCCATTCTTCATTACTGTTAATACACACAGAAAATCTATGTTGTACCAGATCAGAAGGTGTTATTATAGAGAGAATTGCATTAACAAGCCCCTGATAAAAATTTTCCAAATAGCAGAGAATTGTATATTCTATAAATGACACCTTCCGAAACTGAACAGAGACCATGTGGGTCCAGCCAAATGGAATGTGATGGGAAAATGGTCAAACTTTTAACTTTGTAGATTGCTCAGAAATGTAGTAAAAGATCAGATTTAATGAATTTGCCATAAATTACATAAAAACACTAATTGAATTTTTAATAATGGAATAATTTTTCTCAAATTACTGCAAACATATCTTGTGTCTCTTCTTTCCCCCAGTTCCCACAAATCACTATTAGTAATATTTTAAATTACTGGATGCATAAGAATATCATGAAAACACCACGAACTGTCAGACAAGGAGAGCACGGTGACTACGTGGGGAGGAAGTGGGAAGGCTGAAAACGGGAACAGGACATTGTATGCCCAGTCCTAAACTTGTTCTGGGAACGCAGAATGGAAGTACTCCAAATATTATGGTTTTGGCAGTGTCCTGGTGCACTTTAAGAAAGACTCATCAACAGACGATAGCATAGAGGCACTTTTGAGACCTCCTGTCCTGAAATACCTTTGCATTTCACCATTTTCATAATGGAAAAACATATTCTTTAGGCATAATTGATATTATTTTCAAAGACTGAGAAAGTCTGTCAAGAAGGCGCTATGTCTGGCCTGAGAAGAGAATTTATGAAACAGGGAGGGCACATTTGATGAGCTGAATTTCTAGTCTCCTTTTATTACACTTAGTTGAAAACATCCATAAATCCATTTGGGAAAAACAACAACAACAACAACCAAAAAAACGCTAGGTTTGGGACACAATCTTAAATGAGAGGAAACATCTGTTCTTCAAGGAACTAACATGATCTATCAATCAAGATGTGCAAAGTCAGCTGCTATAACAAAACCCACCAAATTTCAATGGATTTACCCAGCAAAAGTTTCTGTATGCTTAGTGCACACTTGTTACGTTGTTTGAATGTAACTGGCCAAACCAAGTCACAGGGCTGTGACCTTCAGAGGCGGGAAGCACCTGTAGAGGCGGGAAGCATCACCACGGGGCCATCAACCGCCCGGATAAGGACCATGCAAGGAAAGCCAACTGCTTCTCAGCAGATTGCAAGGGGCATTTCTCTAATGCTGCCCTTCCTGTCACTTACAAAAGATGACGTTTTAACCGTGGAAGGCACAGTAAATAAAAAGCAAGAGTCATTTGTGGCAAAATCCAGTTTGTCCTATGACACAAGTTTGCCTGCGTATCTGAACATCCTGAAATGAGGTTGACCAGCAGCATCCTTCCGTTGCTAACAAGCCAGCACTGCTAGAGCTGAATGTAAAGAGAAGGAAAATGCAGAGGGACTTGACTATCGAAGATGCTCCAGGCGATCTGAGCAGGTCTGTACGTATCTAGCGCTACTGATCGGACTCTTTAACTCAGTTGCTGGCAGGCTGGTTTTGCTGCCAGCCCTCCTTTTTAGTTATTCTCCCACAGGCAATTTCTTGGGGCCAGGAATGTGCTAGCACTCTTAGGCTCCCAATGGAAGTGACCACCTAGAGTCCACTGGCGTTGTCCCCTCCGCGTGCTGTGCAGGCTCCCAGCGTGGCGGCTCCCTTCAGCACTTCAAGCATCCTGATAAATTCCACCCAGCCTAGCGCCCTCCCCAAGTGTCACTGCAGTAGGGCTCATTTTTCTCCAAAGCATCCATTTACCATCCGGTAACAGCATAAAAATTGTGTTTATGTTTGAATCTGTAATGGATGTGTTAAATGTTTTAACTATATTTAGCACATGTGGTTATAGTTCAAAACAATCTAACCCTTGTAAAAGTTCAAGATCATGAGTCACGCTCAACCATTTACTCACACACACATTCTGAGAGGTTAATTAGAAAGAAACTGGCAGCTCCACATGCCTTCACTAGAAAGTGGGCAAGTGTCAGGGATGAAGAGCTGTTTTTTTGTTTTTTTACTGCTGTTCAAATTGGTAGAAAAAAATATAAAAACCCTACTCTTAGAAAAGAAAAGAGTGCTCAGCAGAAAATAATTTCTCTAAGAGTCAAGAATTGAACCATATGAAATCAAGGGTTGTGTTTCTTAGTAATGGGGACTAGAAATAATATGTGTCAACACAGGGACTCTTTTTCAAAAAACAGCAAGAATAAATGAAGCTAGAAACAAGTCAGATTACAATGCAGCAAATAAATTTTTCGTTAATGAAGAAATTGGGGGAGAAAGTGGAGAAGATTTTAACGAGGTAAAGCACACATCCTGCAGATATGAGTACTGACTCCGGAATTGCTGGCATGTGTACACAGAAGCCAAATCCTCCAAACCCTGAAACCTGCCATTTCTAACCAGTGACACAGAACATCAAAAGAAGTAATGGGCTGGTGTTAAAAAAAAATAATAACAGGTAATAAGTAAATGTAGAAAATAGAATAATAAATGGCATATAGATGGCGAGCTAGGAAGAAATGTTACCATAGAAACAGAACTTAAGAAAAGAAAGTGTTGATAACTCATCTTGGAAAGTAGGGAATGATTAGGCAGAAGTGTGCAGAGGTCACCGACACCCATCTTCTTCTCACCGACCGTCTCTTACGTCTCCTGATATCACCATCCTTCTCGCACACAGATGCAGCAGCAGCGAGGGTACACCGCAAAATGAAAGAAGGGAAAGAGAAAGACTCCATGACACAAAGGCAGAGTTTGCTCTGAAGTAACGAATTTCATGTCTGCACACCTAGGAGTAACTGTCACCTAGTTTTTAATGCCATACGAATCATGCTAATTTTGAAAAAGGACATGAACTCCGTAGACATTCAAGCAAGGTGTGAGATATAATCGAGAAACAACAGGTCATTCCAAACTCTAGTATGAGTGTTGTTTTTATTAGGTAGTTATTAGTCCAGCTGGTGTGGGGGGGTGGACTTTGCACAAGCAGAAGGTGAAGGTCAGACAGTAAGACAGACAAAGGGAAAGATGTCCCTCTGATAAATGGAACTGGAGTCGATATGGCATTTTATATCTTACTTTAATTTCACTTGAGTTCCACATTAAAATAAAAAATAAGTTAAACTGAAAGCCTACTATTCTAATGATAGAAAGAAATACGAGGAGAAACCCAAAGTGAAGGGATAATGTGATTTTTGTCTACTGTTTCATTATCTGCACTATCACTGCTGTGGAAGAGAAAAAATGCAGTCTCTAATCATTTGTCCTGATCTCTGCAATGCCTGGTATTTTTGTTGGTTTTGTCATTTTGTTCACTTTGTCAACAGTGGTGATATGCTGGGGGGGGGCCCTGGGGGGCTCAGTCGTTAAGTACCTGCCTTCAGCTCTGGTCATGATCCCAGGGTCCTGGGATCGAGCCCTGCATCGGGCTCCCTGCTCGGCGGGAGGACTGCTTCCCCCTCTGCCACTCCTGCTTGTGTCCCCTCTCTCGCGGTGTCTCTGTCAAATGAATGAATAAATCTTTTTAAAAAACAAAAGAAAACAGAAAACAACTCTGATAGGCCTGTTATGTCTGTGACCAAAATGTTCCTCGTTAGTCAGGCTGCTGCATTTTCATGCTCGGTAGTAGCGTTGCCGTCGCAGCTTCTCATTCCATCGACGAGTGCTCCACTTTTGCACGAAACCGGCTCAATTTCACCTGAGTTGATGCTTCGAGATGTCGTCATCTGGTTCCTTTTGCCTGTGGTCGTGCGTGGTTGGGAGCAGCCGTCTGCTGTGCTGAGACGCTGTGTCTGAATGAAGGCCTTGCACGGTCACAGGGTCACTCCCGAGAGCTATACAGACACTGGTCCTCAGCCGTTGGCAGGGCATGTTGCTGGGAGGCGCCTGACCTCCCGCCTGGAGCACAGTTTATCAGTTTGGACAGTGCATTTGCCAGCTCTGGCTGTGTAACAAACACCACATACTTTGGGCTTAAACAACATAAATTTGTTTTCTCCTAGTCCCAGAAGCCACAAATCTGAGACCAAACTGTCAGCAGGGATTGGTTTCTCCGAGGCCTCTCTCCTTGGCTTGTAGACAGCTGTCTCCGCCCCCTGTGTGTCTAGAGATTTCTGCTTCATCCCCGACATCTTGATGTTTATTATATATTATGTCTGTGATGATGTTCCTTTAGTCCTGACTTTGAATCTGTATGTTCTTTTATCATTTCATTTTAAAAACCTCTTCTTAACTTTATATTGCTATATTTTTCATCTAACATGAATTATCCTTGAGACATTCCATTCGAATTCTTTTGTTTTTCTCTATTGCATACAATGCATGCAATGCATTTTACTTTGCATGCTTCCATTGTTTTTGTTGTGGTGGTTGTTTTTCCTTTTGTCACTTATATTTGATTGCTTTCCCATAGTATGCTCACATAACTACCATATCATAATTTTCATGCTCCCACAGTTAGGAAGCTCTGTTCAGATCAGCCAGACTTCTGTCTTGCTGTAAATTGGTGGCTTCTATTTGATTCCCTACTTGCAGTTCATTTTACCATCTGAGCCATAGAGTGAGGGCTGCTTTCCTGCAACACGGTAACCACCACCTAGCCAGTGTTGCCTAAATCCCCCCGGGGGCGGGGGTTCTGCACAGCTGTAAACCATGCCTGTAATTCTTCAGTTTGGCCAGAGAGAGTTAGCCCTGTGGTTTCTAACCCTCTTCAATTCAACTTTCTGTTCACTTTTCCACTGCAACATCACCAGAAGGAGAAGAGGAGAGAGGTCAGTCACATATCCTCTTCAGATCTGGGTTCATCTAGGTAAATTTTCAAATGAATTTTTCTGACCCTTTACATGATTTTTGGTAATTGGGAACACAGTTAGAAATGCTTCTCCAGAAATGTCTACTTATTTCTAGGCTTTTCAAATACAAAGTGCTATATGCTTTTATTATTTCCTTGTTATTCACTATTCTTCATTTTATTGGAAAAATGCCTGTCTTATGTTTTTTATTTCAATTCTTTTTTGGGAAACAAATAATTTACTGTGCTCCATCCTGTGTGTATGTGTGTGTGTGTATGATTTATTCCTCACAATTTTCCTTCTATATAACTATTGTTATTATTATTTCCTTTTAATCAATAAAAATCAGATTATGGGTTTTAGATAATTTATTCAAAGATGGTAGTGGGCTAAATGGACCAAAATCCTGAGTTCTATTTCATTGTAAAACTTGTGATCTTAAGCACTACATTAAGAACATTCCCTCTGAAAAATAATTTAAGCATATCATGCTCTCAGTTGTACACAGACGCAATTCCTAGTGTATATGATAAATGCTTCACTCTCTCAGGTAATGATGCACAGTGTTAAAAATGCTAATGCTAGTACTAATACTATTTGTAATGGTAATAGTATCCCATTTATTTGAAAAAATCTTTACAACAGACCTTAAACTTTTTGTATGAATAATCCTTTGTTTCAAAAGTCAAATTTACAAATAAAAATGATACTTATTTCAGACAATGAAGGCAACCGAATACACATTTTAGAATATAAAATTTCAAACTGAGACAAGAAATGGATCAAATCTGAGATAAAAATTACATAATGAAGTGGAAATCTTCTAACATATTCTTACATTTCCCCACAGTTGTTTGAAATCATTAATTTCTGTAATAGCAAGGATGAACATCTCTATACTCCATAATGTCACCCTCTTTTGTCATAGAATTTTATATTCTGCTTTTCTTTGCTGTTGTTTGTTACGAAAATAATGAATAGATAAGTTTAGAGGTTTAATTTACCAATTAATTGGTAAAAAGAATGCCAAAATCATTTAAAAACTATCCTTTTTAATCATAATGCTTTCCCTCAGTATATTTAAACCTACTCATAAAAATTTCAAAACATTCAATTGGGATTCATGATATTTTTCTTCTTCTTGATAATCTTCTTCTTGATATAGCACTTGTGAATGAGACTATGAATTCATAGCAAATGTCACAATTTTACACAAGATAAGTGAAATTAGTGATAGATATTAAAAATACCCTAAATAGGGGACTAATTCTGAAAAGTGCACTGTTAATTAGCCAGCAAAACATTCAGCTCATACAATTAATGCTTTGGAATTGTGTTGCTGATGGTTGTATCTTTCTTTAGTTTTAGTTTTCCAAAAGCACATGACCCTAAGTTAAGGGTTGTATGTTAAAACAGGTTATGTGAATCTAAGCTAAGAGTATTTCTGCTATTGAATGGAAATAATATTCAGTCAGAATAAAAGTTACAAAGGCAGGTGAACCATCGGGTCCATGCCTGCAGCTAGATCAAGGTGAGACACAGCTCTTAGACAAGGTTGCTTAGTACTGCCTCAGACATCTCATTCAGTTAAATCAAAAAATCCTTAAAGGTGAAGGTTTTTCATCACTGCTTTTGAAACATGCAGAATCAAGCTTAACCTATTATGTAGTGGTTAGTAGGTTAATAACCTCCTAGATGTAGAGAATACATTATTTCATCATCTCATATATATGGTAACTTACAAAAACACCTGTGAGTCCCTACAATGTCTTATGTTTTAAAGCAGAAAGATCATAACACACTTGAAATTTTTCAGTTATAGATAGACTAACCAAAGAATCAAAGAATGTTCTCTTTATTGTCTACAAGTATTTAGAATTCTGGGTCAGCTTGTTCTGTTCTTCTGGTAGGCCTGGCCGATTCTAGCTGGATTCACTCATCCTTCTTCATCCAGCTGGCTCGTTGCTGGGAAGAGCACTCTCAAATGGCCCCAACTGAGATGATCTAGCTGTGCTTCAGAGGAACTCTAGTCTTCCAGCAGCAGACCAGTCTGGAGGGTTATCAGAGGACAGCCTGAGGTCCAGGTGAAAGCAAGAGAAACTTGCAAAACTCAGAAGGGAACAAGGGCTCCAGAGGTCATTCTCAGAAGTGACAAATGGGCAGTCATGAACCATTCTTACCTCCTAACATGAATCATGGGATGAAAACATAGACTCTGCCTTGGAATGGGAGGAGCTGCTTATGTTAAAAAGGGCAAGGACACAAGGAGGCCATGGATCATGGCGATCAGAGGAACTGATCTACCACCACTGCCCTCTGGCTTCAATTTTTCACTTTCTTTGATGTAAGGATGTGCTCCAAACTTTCTAAAGTCTCATCCAACTATTGTCTGGGGGTTAACTCAAAGATCGTACAATATTCAGCAGGTCCAAATGTATCTCTTCTTCACCCAGACATGGGAGTGTGCCCACAAAGATCTAATAGCTAATTCTTGGGGAAAACAACCCTGATTCGTAGCACTGGCTGATCTCTGTGGTGTACATACCCCCACTGTGGCCAATTTCAAGGCACCAATATGATGTCACTGTAAGTGCAGTGGGAAAAAAAAAAAAAAGCATATTGTACAGTCAGGACACTCATGGTCTGGAGACCTGGAAACTGAAACGGTAAGTTGTTTCCCTTCCACACTCCAAGCATAAAGTGATGAGACAGAATAACCACAATAAACATGCCCAACTAAAGAGAGTGCTTCAAAGGGGGAGGAACAGAAGTACAGGGAAGTCTCTGGTCCTCGGGACTTCTGAAATCCCTCCAGGCAAATGCTGCCATGACTCCCTTTCTAGGAGGAACAGCTGTGCCCTGATGAGGCCCTTGTTGGCCCTGGGAATAGCCCCCCATGGTTCTCGGATTCAGTCTTTAAAAAGTCCTTCCTTTTCTGCCTCCTTCAGCAGCTACTTCTGAGGAAATGGTCCATGGTGGTGATGGAGTAGACTTCTCAGTCTGCTCTCTGCCCAAGGAAAGCTAGGCTCTCAGAACTCTTTGTATTTGAACAATTTCAGGGCCTTTCAGTTCATATTTGTGGCCGTTGATGCTGCACAACCCCATGGGAACCCTACAGACTTCTTTCTCTCTAATTCCACCTCCATCCACCTGAAAAAAGAAAAACTTATGGTCCCTTTCCAAAACAACTTCTCTCTTCAACCTTCCTCTGTGCTGTTTTGGACATGTCCGGCTGTTGGGGGTGGCCCACTGAGGTTTTCTCTTTAGTTGAAAGTGTCAAGTAGGCAACTGCCTCAGATCTCTCAGAAACCCTAACGAAGGTTCTTTCCGCCACACTATTTATTAGATCTGTGCCCCCAAGCCATATATTATTTTGAGACCCCTCTGCTGGCTGGAGGGAGGTGAAGGATGACAGACAGCTTGATTGCCCAATCCCCACACAAGCAGGCCACTGTATGTCCCCACTAAATTCTGTTTGCAAACAGGCCTGCTCTTTAGGTCACTCATTTTTTTACTTGTCAAAGCTCCTAATGTCTCACCTCAAGCTCTTTCAGTATTTTGGCCGGAGACCTTGCTAGCCAACTGGAAGAGTTGGTGAGGTTCACTGACCATCATCTCCCCATGTCTTCACACGGTCATCCCTCTGCTCGTGTCTGTGTCCTGATCCCCTCTTCTCATTAGGATACCAGCGAGAGTGAATCATGGTCCATCCTAAAGTCCCATTGCCAAAGTCATTGCATGTAACAGAATCACAATCATTTGTCAACCACACAGCACGGTTCACTGTGTTGTAGCCTCCCATGACAATTGCTTCGATATTTTTTCCTCAACCATTTCCAACACTTGCTCCCAGTCCAAATGCCAGGGCTGCACAGGGAAGGTTCCCTTTGGTCAGAGCCTTACTCCCTAGACCCGACTTCAGTATGGGTTATTTCAGATGATTATGATGCCACATAACAAGCAACCACCAACCCCGCTGTGGGACACGACACTAAACATTCCCATTTTCTCAAAATCCAGGAGCTGGCTGCGTGACTCTGCTCTTCCAGGCCAGGCACGACTGACCTTGAAGGTGACCCTTGAGCAGCTTGAGGTTTTGGCTTCTGAACGCAGGTATCAGATCACGCAGAAGTTGCTCATATTTCAAGGTGAGGTGTGCCTCACCTCCTTCCCCTCCCACTGCTGCACAAAGGACATCTGACTTCACTGGCAGGATCTGCACAGTTCCAAGTGTGGAGCCCTGTCTCCTCAGCTCCTGCTCTCCCCGCAACGTGCAGCCACCTTTGGTTAAGCAGAACATGTTCAGAAGTACTAACTGCATGTGAGGAAGGAGTGAGTGATTAGGATTATGGTTAGTTATTGGTTAGTGAATGAGGTAAGCTGAGATCTGTGTCTGGTGGGTAAAAGGGAGCCCCAGATGGATCTGGAGTTCTAGGAATCCCCATCGCTGTGGGCTGGTGTGCCCCTCAAAATTCATATGTTAAAGTCCTATCCCCCAGGATCTCAGAATGTGACCATATTTGAATTCAGGGTCTTTAAAGAGGTGACTAAGGTAAGATGAGGTCACTAGGTGGGCCTTAACCCAATCTGACCAGGGACCTTATAAGAGGAGAGCAGGACACAGACGTGTGCAGAGGGACAACTATGTGAGGACATGGGGAGAGGAGGCCATCTGCATGCCCAGGAGAGAGTCCTCGGGAGACACTAGTCTTGTCCACACCTGGACCTCAGACTCCCAACCTCCAGGACATGAGACAGTAAATGTCTGTTGTTTAAGGCACTGGGCTGTGGTATTTTTTATCATGACCCTAGGAGAACAGTATATCTAATATATTTATGAAGAATAGAGACTGCATATACATCCTGCCATGGAAGATCTGTTTGTTTGGGTTTTTTTCTAAGATTTTATTTATTGATTAAAGAGAGAGAGCACCTGAGCGGGAGGGGGGGGCAGGGGCGCAGAGGGAGAAACATACTTCCCACTGATCAGGGAGCCCAATGTGGGGCTCAGTCCCAGGACCCCAGGACCTGACCCAAAGGCAGATGCTTAACCAACTGAACCACCCACGTGCCCTCAGGATAGATTTCCACTTGAATTCATTATGGTTTACACATTAAAATAAATTACGCTGTGTTATCTTGATTTTGGTGCTGGCTGGTTTTATAGGTGTACGCAAAACTGATTCAGTTGTACACCGTGGCCATATGGGGTTTAGTATACTTTAATCATACTTCAATAAAATTGTATGAAAATAAAATAGACTTCATTGGGCACCCCAAGATACTGAAGTAAGAATTAACAGTTAAAATATTTTGCACTTTTGTCTTTGATACGTGAGTTATAAGACAAGCACAATCCTTACATGGCATACCCTATTACATTATAAATCTCTCTATTCCTTTATTTTTAAAAATTTCCACTTGTAACTTTTTTTGTGCTAGGCTTATTCATGGCATGCTCTAGATTTTATTTTTGTCTTTCTTTTGTGTGTCCATTATCCTTTTCCTTGTTTTCACTGAGTTTTTAAATATGTCCATAAATGGTTTTTGCTATTTTTATTTCACTATTGGCTGTTCTGATTTATGAGTGAAGCATAATTGAACATGAATATAATTATTGTAATGAGGAAAAATATAATAGCTCAGACCAACATCCTATCCCCTCCCGAGACTTCCAGCAAAATGTTATGCTAAGGTTCTTCTATGCCCATATTCCTATTTTATTAAACTTATACAGATTTTAGTGCCAAGTGATGGCTCATTTTAGTAATATATTTATTATGAAAATGTAATATCATGTTATTAATAATTTCATTACACTTAAAATTACTGTTATCAATTTTCCTAAATCTAACATCAGAATGTACTCATTTCATTGATCACCAATGCTCGTATTCTGTCATATGCCAGACTTTGCCTTAGGCTCTTTTTTCCCCTGATTCGATTTTAATTTGGCAGACTTTGGTTGCTTATTTCACAAGTGCCTACCGTTCCGAAGGTGCATCTGCTCCATGTTTGTCTGAAAATGTACTGTTTCCCCAGAAGATACAAAGAACCTTGTAACCCGTTCTTACACACTCAGGTCACAATTCCGTGATCTCCTGCTAGTACAGAAATCATGTTAGTCTAGTGGAACAACCACTGTTTGCCCATAGCAATGATGAGGACAAAACTTACACAGCGTTTTGCTCCCACCAGCTGATGACCTCAGATGTTCATACAATTCAGCCTTCATGACCTCCTGGCGTGGTCCTGTTCTCCCAGATGACGTGTCCAGTGCTAGCTAACCCCGATGCTCCTTTTGTCCACAGCTTATTTTCTGTATTGGGAAGCTTGTTGATTCTCTCCTCATCCTTAAAATCAGGAATTTTACTGGGATATATGTACCTTAATTTTCTTTTCAAACCTCCCCTGTACTCAAGGAGTCCTTTCCATTTGAGGAACGGGGTGTGTTTTACCTCAGGAGAATGTTCTTTCGCCGTCTTTGGTTACTACTTTTCACTGCACTGCATTCCCATCTGGACTTCAGAGATTTGACACGTCCTGGTTTTATTCTCCTTTATGGCTCTTGAGTTTTCTCTCATAATATTCATTTCTCTGAATAATTTTAGCCCGCATCATAGAATGATTCCCTAACACAATCTCTCAAGTCGGTGTTTCAAATCTTCTGTGCCCTTCTGTTAATCACTGCCTTGGATGAATTTTTAAAGTTAGGATTATTTTCACTTCCAGTTATTTAGGTTTTACAGTCCCTCCCTTCATAATAGCGTCCTATAGTAAAATCCTTCTTATCAAATGTGTAATATGTATTACACAGTTTCCTTTATGAATTTATGGCAGTGGAAGGAGATGGAGAAGTTGGGTCTCACTTATTATAGCCATCTACTCACTTAAATGTCCCTGGATTTTTCCTTACATGCTCATTTCTGACAACAAAGGTACAGAATGGATGTGTCTCGTGTTGTTAACAGACAAGGGGACACAGGGGCAGAGGCTGGGCTGTAGACAACAAACAAGAAGATGAGATTATCTTTTGAGTTGGACCAGTAATAAATGCGCTTGCAAGTCTGCTCTTCCAGCGGAATGAAAGGCCACTAGTAGGTTTGCCAGAGAGAGCAAATGGCTGAAGACAGGTTCTTCTGAGAGACTTGGTAGGGGGTCTCCTTGGCTCCTCTGTCTTTCACCTGTCCATGGCTGTGGCTCACGGAACAGATCACGCACCGGAGGAGCTCATAGCGCTGCTGTTTACTGCTGCATGACCCTTCACAGAGTCTTAACGATCCATCCCCAGGAAGAACAGAAGCTTCCTGCACATACGGGGAGGCTTCATAAAGCAGCCTTGTTGCATGAGGTGCCTCACGGGGGCCCTGGGGTGGAGCGACAGCCACAGGCGTGCCTCACTATCCAGTAGATGCTGGCCGGTTTTCACTGGGGTGTTTTCTGGGTGACGTGCTGCAACGTAAAGATCACTGTGTGGCGGCTTCAGAGGGTTTTGGTGAAGGATGAAAGATATAGAAGGTGTTGATTCCATCCACTTCATAACTTTCTGGGTGACTCACCTTCTCCACTTGAGTATCCACAGAAAGGACATAAGCATAGATTGTTAAAATCACCCCCAAGATTTTTTTTTTTTTTTTTTTTTTGGTGTGGTTTCTGCAAGCTGGGTCACAGAGACCTAGCCAACAGCCGAAGGGCTTTAGAGGTTGTGACTTTCCAAATTCCAAATTTGGACTCTTCAGATTTCTATCGAGGCCTGAGGCCAGGTTATCCTTCAGTTCTCCAGAAACTCAGGTCTTGGACATACTAGTGAATGTGCGATATCAGTGCAAAATTTGGAGAGGCATAGAGGCCACCCATCCCCTGCACTAGAGACCCCGAAAGCAGTTTCACAGAAAAGGTCCTGTGGCAGGAACTAGGCATGCAGCGAGGGCTCTGGGCAAGAGGAGTGAGTTTCTGTTTCTGATCTTTATGTGCCTTCTTTGAACATCAGCTCCCGCTCAGAAGAGATTTAGTGATGAAGCAGTATGTTGATTTCAAATACACTTGCTGTTGGTTGACATGAATATGTATCATTTTTGGTTTGCATTGCCTGAGTCATTCTTGGATTTTTAGCACTAAACAAATTGCCTTCACCAAGTTATTTCTTTGACAATTGAAATAGATTCCTAAATGTGCCAACTCTTGCATGCTGTATGAATGTATTTCTTATTTAATTTGGCAGTTTGGTGATATCATAGTTCCCATTTAACTGCTAAACTTAAAACTTAGAATTTCCCAAGCTTAACACACAGTGGGTAGGAACAGTCTTAGTGTATGTTTTAGCCCTTACAGAAGGATTCTGTATGTTTTAACCTAATTGAGCCAAATTCTTTCTATGTAGAATTATTTAATACAGGATACTGGGAAGTACCAGAAACCTAGCAGAAAATGTGCTTTAAATGTAGATAGTAACATAATCAAGCTAAAAACGAGGAGTTTGGGTCTGTTCTGTGTTGAAAGGGGAAGCACAGAAGCTGGCAGAAACAGCATGATTTCAATATGTGCACTAAATACTAATTTGTGTCATGGATATGTCATTCCCTCATCCTCCCTCCCCTTCATCTTTTCTCACAGCATGCTCGAGCAGAAGAAGATAACAATTAAGCTCATCTGCACTGTCTTTCACTGTCGTTGGGAATTCATGAAACGAGACTGAAGAATAGGGCCCCAAAAGCTCTTTTTTAAAAATGTGATATGATACTTACATCTTGTGAATTTAAATAAAACTGCCAGCATCCCCGTCCTGCTGCCGAGCTTTTCGTTGGCAACATCACACTCGGGCTGATCCTTCGAGGCGGGCAGCGCGGAGTTCAGGACCTGATCATGCGCAGTTACAGGACTTTCACGCGTGTGGCTTGGGATGCACACGTTCACACAGGAGAAAGGGATTTATTTCTACCTCAGGATATTTCCAGAAAACCCTCACAGATAGAAGGTTAGAAACTGGGCAGTTTTGTATCTCTATAATCTACCCTGAATAATGCAAACCCCTAAATTTAAAGTTACCTGTATTCTCTATTTGTTTGACTCAGATTGACAGAAATCTGGGCCAAAGACAATGGACTAAGGTCTCTGTGCACATACGAAACAACTCTTTTCCTTCCCCTGCTAGAAAATACACTCCCAAGCTGGAAAAGGAGTCTTTATGATAGCACGCCCTTAAACAGAAAGTTTCCTTCCAGGTTCATGTGTTGACTATGTACATTAATTATAAAATCCCACTTCTATGATAAATTCATTACCATTTAAGCCTGGCTACATATATCTTAAATGACAAATTTTTATTTCTCTATAACAATTCCTCTGTTAATGGAAACTTGTTTAAATACATAAGGTCTTATTGGATTCTGCTTTATTGATACAATAAAGACAAAACACATTAGGTAACTCACATAAAAGTGTAACATCAGTTTAGTCTCAAAATGTGAACAAGAACAACACGAACATAAAAAATAAACTAAGATTCATTTTCAATCCTTATAAAACTCAAACAACCATTATAATTGCATGGTGGTTTTTCTGGGGGAATGTAAATTTGAAAAATATAAAAATAAATTAAATAATATTTAAAGATTTATATTTCAATTACTTAGAATTAGCAACAATTAATATGTTTCTAGTTTAAAAGGAAAACAAAAAATATAAATAAGGAGGTGAAAGATCTGTACCCTGAAAATTACAAGACATTGATGAAAGAACTTGAAGAAAATCCAAATAAATGGAAAGCTATCCCATGTTCATGGAATAGGAGAATTAACATTGTTAAAATGTCCAAACTATCTAAAGCCATTTACAGATTCAGTGCAATTCCTATCAAAATATCAAAATTCCAAAGATATGTTTTATAGAAATAGAAAAAAAAAGAATTCTAAAATGAAACTACAAATGACCCTGAACAGTGAAAATAATTCTGAGAAAGAAGAACAAAGCAGGAAGCATCACAATTCCGGATTCAAAACTATACTGCAAAGTTATAGTAATCAAAATAATATGTTAATAGCATAAAAACAGACAGATCCATGGAACAGAAATGCCCAGAAATAAGTGCATGCATATAGGTCAACTAATATTTGACAAGGAAGCCAAGAAGACTCGGAAAGGAAGGTTTCTTTGATAAATGCTGCTGGAAAAACTGGAAATAATGAAACTGGCTCACCATCTTAACACCATTCACAAAAATTAACTGATTAAAGATTTGAATTTAAGGTCTGAAACTATGGAAGTATTAGAAAAAAAATGTAGGTAAAAGGTGCTTTAAGGTTTGGTCTTGGCAAAAAATTTTTGGATATGACACCAGAAGCACAAACAACAAAAGCAAAATTAAGCAAGTGGGACTATATCAAACTATGGAGCTACTGCAAAGCAAAAGAAACCATCAGCAGAATAAGAAGGAAACCCAAGGAATGGGAGAAAATAAATGCAAATCATATATCTGTTAAGGGGTTAATATTCAAAATATGTAAGGACCTCACACAACTTTACACAGAAAAAAAGTCTGGTTTAAAAAAATGGGCAAAAGACCTGAACAGACATTTTTTCCAAGGAAGACATATAACCAGACAACGGGTTTTAAAAGGTGCTCCACATAACTCGTCATGAGGGAAATGCAAATCAAAAGCACAATGAGATACCACCTCACACCTGTCAGAATGGCTAGACTCAGAAAGATAAGAGGTAACAGATGCCCGCAAGGATGTGAAGTAAAGGGAACCCTCGTGCACTGCTGGTGGGAATGCAAACTGGTGAAACCCCTCTGGAGAACAGCATGGAGATTCCTCAAAAAGTTAAACATAGAACTAGTAGGCAATCCAGCAATCTCACTTCTTCACATAAACGTGAAGGTAATAAAAGCACTGTCTCAAAAAGATATCTGCATCCCCATGTTCCCTTCAGCATTATTTACAATAGCCAAGGCCTGGAAAAACCCAAGTCCCCACAGAAGGGGGTGTTAGCGAGGCTTGTTATGTAATCATTTTCCAATGTACTGTTGTATCATATCGTCACACTGCATACTTTAAGCTTACATATATTTATGTCAGTAATATCACAATAAAGCTGGGAAAAGAAAAGAAATTACAGATAAAATTTAAATTTATTCTAACATAAAACTTACCCTTTTCTCTCGTCTTAACACATGAACTTCCAAGAGGCAACAAGTCTCATGATTCTGTTGTGTATTATTTTGGGCCATTAGCACACATACACACAAACACACACACATACAAAGGCACACACACCATATTTGCATGTTGCATATATGCACATGTATAAAATCATATTTATAATTTGTATAATATTGTTTAAAGTATGTTTAAAACATACACATAAATGTTTTCATGATACCTAATTATTTTACAACCTGATGTTTTCATACAACAATGTAATTTTAAGGTCTATTCTGAAATATGGGATGCATCCAAATGTTCTTGCTTGGTCTACAGTACTTAAGAATCTAATAGGATGGTATTACATAAAGTCTTTATTTCCATAGGGATAGCTACTTAGATTATCCTCAGTGTTTTTTATCATAAGAATTCTTCAATGAACATGTTTGTTCACATCTTCTCTTCTCTTCTCATCTCATCTTAACAGCACATGCATGAGAATTTCTATAGTATATAAACATTCACAAGTGTGAATATGTACACATACGTGTGTGTACATATATGTATGTTATAAATTATGCAGACACAAAAACAGGAAGATTTTCATATTATGCACACAGTTTCTACATTACTAGGTTCTTCTGACTTGCTTTCCTCTGCAGCTGTAACATCTATGTTCACACCAACAATGAATACACACTTCATTTTCTCAATGAAAATGATAATGGTAATGATTTATAGTTAATGTTACTAACTATATTATATATATTTATATTATATATATATTATTTATATGTATATTTATATGTTTATATTAATTTATATTAATATTATTCCTTTAACTTTCTTTTCAATGAATATCCATGGGTTGAAGCAAAATCCCTTATTTTTTATTGGCTTCAAAACCCATTATAATAAATTTCTTTTCCACATGTTTAGTCTCATTTTTCTATTAGACTAACTACTTAAATTTGACCTTGTACTATTTCTGTATGTAGTCTAGGTACTCTTCCTGTGTTTGGTTCTTATGCTCCACATAGATCCTCCCAGTCTGTACCTGTGTTTAACAAAAGTAATCGATCATTTCCTTGTTTTTCATTATGGTTTATACAATTTATCCTAGTCAATAAATTCCTATCTAACCAAGTGATAATGATGTTTTGTTTTCTTCCAAAGGTGTTATTTGCATGTTTCTGACTTTACCGTATCTGGTATTTATATCTACTATGTTGAGACAGGGATTGAAGTGTACTTGGTATTAAAATCAATAAGGTATTCAATTCTTGTTTTTCCATAGTTAATTTTTTTTAAGATTTTATTTATTTATTTGACAGACAAAGATCACAAGTAGGCAGAGAGGCAGGCAGAGAGAGAGGAGGAAGCAGGCTCCCTGCTGAGCTGAGAGCCCGATGTGGGGCTCGATCCCAGGACCCTGGGATCATGACCTGAGCTGAAGGCAGAGGCTTTAACCCACTGAGCCACCCAGGCGCCCTCCATAGTTAATTTTTAACCTCACTGCTACACTGCTACCTAACGCCCTCCATAGTTAATTTTTAACCTCCCCCCCACCATATTGTGTAGTGTGTGCTAAGATTCTCACCTCTATTACATTACTATGACTGTATAAAATCTTTACTATTTTAACTACTATACTTCAGACATTTTTTTCTTGATATCTGAGGGGGAATATGTTGTATGTTTTAAAACTACCTTCTTTTAAAATTTATTAATCCATGTGAATTTGGAATCAGGTTTCAATTTCTACAAAGTGCTCTTTGGTATTTTGACTGAAATGCCATTAAATCAATGAAAATCATTTCTATTAGTTATACATAACCAATACCTGTGGGACCATTTCTCATTTACATTCTGGAAGCTAAATCTCAGGGTCATTTCGTCCATCCCACTGGCAGATTTAAGTTTTAAAGATTTTATTTACTTATTTCAGACAGAGAGAGAGTGCAAGAGTGAGCGGGAAGGAAGGGCAGAGAGAGAGAAGCAGGCTCCCAGACGAGCAGGGAGCCTGATGTGGGCTCGATCCCAGGACTCTGGGATCATGACCCAAACTGAAGTAGACGCCCAACCAACTAAGCCACCCAGGCCCCGCAGATTTAAGTTTTAGATTAGATTTTATATTGCAATGCTGATATTATCAATGTTATGAATTCAGACATTACCTCGAAAAATTGTGGCTTTCTATTCTTCCAGATAGTACAAATTTAGTTTTTTATTTATTTTATTTAAATTCAAATAATCAATATGGAATATGTTATCAGTTTCAGAGGTAGAGCTCAGTACACCAGTTGCATACAATACCCAGTGCTCATTACATCAAGTGAACTCTTTCATGTGCTATAAAGAACTTACCAAATGTGACACCCCCAAAAAAACAAATAATTCAGTCAAGAAATGTACAGAAGACATGAAAAGACATTTCTCCAAAGAGAGTACAAACTTTGAAGCCAAGGAAAAGTTCATTACTTTTGGATCATTACAGCTTTTTAAAAAACACGTAAGTACATGCTGATCAATTCCTGAAGAAGTGCTCAATATGTGTGTCTATAACTCAAACAATAAACCTGTCTCATGAGTCAACTTCCTTCATAAACTTTCTTATTTTTATTGTATATGTCATGGTTTTTCAGTAGATGCAAACAAGTACCAATGGTAAAGTCTCCCCAAAGACGTTAAGGAACTGAGTGAGGTGGTGAAACCTTTAATGAAATTGTATAGGTTTGATGCCAAATGTTAGGGGATCAGCACTACATTGGCTATTTAAAGTAAAAAGAAAGAGATACTGGTAATCCTGGTAGAAATTTGTAATGAATATTGAGAGAAAACTGGTAGAAAATGAATACAGAACATGACCATTGTTGCCATGATAAACCATAACATTTTTCATGCAATTTCCACTGGCATAAGGCAGTAAACACACAACAGTTCAATATACAATGTCCCATACATGTTTGATTCTCTTTTCTGCTTCAGTGTAAATGAAATGAAAATAAAATCCACAAAAAGATGCACCCATGATAGATCTAAGAATAGGGGTATGGGTAAGTGTAGACTAGATATTTTAGCAAATTTGTATCCCAAAATACATGGGATTGTATTCATGGATTAACCATAGAAGAGAGAACTAGTCTCACATTCACACAAACACAAGCAAACTCAAAAAAGGAGAGAGACATTCTTGGGGAAGTTCCCAACTTATTGTTGGGTGCATAGAAAGGATAGAGATATGCACAGTGTGGTTGCTTAGTAAATGGACTACTTGTAGGAGGCTGTACTTGTCCTCTTGCACTCATGGCTTTCAACCCTCAAATTCAAGCACCTCTTGCATACACAAAGAATAAACAGTATTCAGAATGCACTGGTTAATCAGCTGTGGAGGGCTCTGTTCCCAGTGGAGACGCTGGCACTCCAGAGTGGGTCACTCCTTAGTTTGGCTCGTAAGAGGAAGTTTCAGCCAATTCACCCATCCTCAGTGCAGCCAACTTGAACTGAAGCTTAGCAATTCACATTACAACACATCTACAAAGGGCTTCCCCACAGGCTCCCTGCTTATTACAAACATCTGATTTATCAGGTTGTGGGTAGAAAAGAAAAAAAAATCAGCATTGCATATTATTCAAACAATTCTTCCTGTTAAAGTATGAGCACACATCTTTTAGCAGAAATCAGACAATAATAGGCATCACAAAAGATAAATATGAGTAGAAACAGCAACAAAAACACAAACTACAGAAATCAGAAAAGCTGTCACCAAGAACCACCAGAACTCTTATATTGTAGTTTAATATCTGATAGAAAACTTGAGGAAGGTAAAAATACAATAAATAAAAATAGAAATCAGTCTAACAAAGGAACTATGCATTTTAAAAATCAATGAGAGAATAAAATCTTCATTGTTACATAAAATAATTAAAAATTTAAAAATCAATAGAATTTGTACATTATAAATTTTAAAACATTCATAAGATTAGGATAAATTAAACATAGAACACATGAGAAAATCTTAGGAAACAAAAAAAATTAATTCAAGAATGGTAATTCACAATTTATAGGAGATGCAGTGACAGAACAGAGAAAATATAAAGGATGATAAACTATTATGGCTAAACTATTATTTTAAACAAAAATTACATTTTTAAGTGCTGAAGAAATACGAACCTGCAGGGTGCTGAAGGACATACACAGGAACAAGCAATATGAATTAATGAGCTACATTCAGGATGCCATTAACAAAGTGAGGCTCCTAAAAGTCTCTCAGAAAGAAAAAAAGTACCTTCAAATGGGTAAAAAATAGACTGACAACATTGGTAACATTCATTCTTTTTTGTTTAAACATTCATCTTTAAGGCAAAGAAATATTACCTCAATTTCGGAGGGAGGGTAATTTTCAAGATAGAATTCCATATCAAACCAAATTATAACTCATAAGAAACATAAAGGCTTTAGAAGATGTGTTCCTTATTGAAAGTTTCCTACTATTACTGTATCGCTTTATGTTTCTCCTCTCAGTTCTGTCAACGTTAGCTCGATATATTTAGGTGCTCTGATGTTGGGTGCCTACATGTCTATAATTGTTATACTTTTCTAGAGGATTGATCCTGTTATCATCATATAATATCCTTCCTTGTCTCTCACTGGGTAGAACATGAAAATAGAAGACCAATAAACAGAAGACAGCAGTACAGATGAAACGGCCACAACAGACATAGACAAAACATTCCACTAAACAACAGACTATATATTTTTCTCAAGTGCACACAGAATTTTTCCAGCACAGATCACGTGTTAGGTCAAAAAATCAAGTATTAGCAAAATTAAGAAGATTTAAATCAGATTAAGCATCTTTTCTAACCACAATGGAAAGAAAGAAGTCAATAGCAGAAAGCAAACTGGGACATTTACAAATATGTGGGTATTAAACAACAAACTCTTGAAGACCTAGAGATAAAGAATAAATCAAAAAGGAAATGAAAGAAAAAATATCCTTAAGGAATTGATAATGAGAACACAAAATATCAAAATTGATGGGACGTAGGAAAAGCAATACTAAGAAAAAAGTTTATTGTAATAAAAGTTATATTAAAAATAAAGGAAATATAGCAAATAAACAATCAGTTTACACCTCAAAGAACTAGAAAAAGAACAAACTAAGCTTAAGGATAGCAGAAGGGATTAAATAACAAAGACTAGTGTAGGAAAAAAAGAAAAAGAAATAGAGAAGACTAGAGAAACAATGGAAAAAAATGAAACTGAGAGTTGTGTTTTGGAAAGATAAACAAAATACTCAACTCCTTAGCTGGACTGACTTAGAAGAAAAGAGAGAAGTTTCAAATAAGGAAGATCAGAATGAAAGAAGAGATGTTGCAACTGATGCCACAGAAAAAGAAAGGATCCTGAGACAACTATAAACAATTAAATGCCAACAAACTAGGCAATCTGGAAGGAATGGATAAAGTCCTAGAAATATACAACCATCCAAGACTAAGCTTGAAAAATAAAAAAAAGTCTGAATAAGACTGTCATTAGGATGAAAATTGAATCATCAATCAAAAACTTCAAAACAAAGAAAAGCCCAGGACCAGATGGCTTTACTGGTGAATTTTACCAAGCTTGTAAAGAAGAGTAAACACTAATCTTTCTCAAACATTTCCCAAAAAATGAAGAAGAGGGACTACTGCCAAACTAATTTTATGAGATTAGCATTACCCCAATACTGAAAGCAAGATGAGGACACTACAAGAAACAAAAGCTGCAGGCCAGCATTCATGATGAATACAGATGCAAAAGTCCTCAATAAAATACTAGCAAACTGAATCCAAGAAGACATTAAAAGGATTATACACCATGATCCAAGCGGGATTTATTCTTGGGATGCAAAGATACTTTCAACATATATAAATCCATAAATGTTATGTATCACATTATCAGAATGAAAGATACAAATCATTCAGTTATCTCAGTAGATGCAGAAAACACATTTGACAAAATTCAAAATTGATTTAGGATAAAAATTCTCAACAAACTGGGTAAAGAAAGTATCTCAACATAAGGAATACATACATGGCAAGCCCACAACTAACATCACACTCAAATGTGAAATATAAATAAGTAAGTTACTCCTTTAAAATCAGGAGAAAAGCAAAAATGTGACCACTCGCCACTTCTCTTCAGCATAATACTAGAAGCTCTAGGCAGAGCAATTAGGCAAGAAAAAAATAATAAATAAAAAGCATCCAAACTACATAGAAAGAAATAAAATTGTCTGTGTTTTCAGATGACATGATTTTATATATAGGAAACCCCAAAGACTCTATCAAAAAACTGTTAGAAATAATTTAAAAATTCAGTAAAGTTGTAAGATTAAAAAATTAACATACAAAAATTGTTGCATTTCTATAATTTGTAACAAACTATGTGAAAAGGAAATTAGAAAATCAAATCCATTTACAATAGTATCATAAAGTATCAAATGCTCAGAAATAAAGATGTGAGTGATTTGTATAATAAAAATTACAAAATATTGATAAAGAAATTAAATATACAAACAAAATGGAAAGATATCCTATATTCATGGAGTGAAAGACTTAGTGTTATTAAAATACCCATATTACCGAAAGGAATCTACAGACTTACTAAAATTCCTATCAAAATCCCATTGGAATTTTTACAGAAAGAAAAAAAAAATCCAAAAATTCCTAAGAAAGACCAAGTCTTTCTAACCAAATGTCTTGAGAAAGAACAAAGCTAGAGGTTTCCTGATTTCCCAATATTTTACAAATCTACACTAAACAAAAGAGTATGATATTAGGATAAAGACAGACATGTAGGTTAATGGAATGGAATAGACAGCACAGAAACAAACTCAGATTATACAGTCAATTAATGTATAATAACGGTGCCAAGAATACACAATGGGAAAAGCATCTCCAAAAAATGGTGTTGGAAAAAATGAGAATTCCCATGCAAGAGAATGAAATTGGACCCTTACCTTACATTACACAAAAATCAACTCAAAATACATTGAAGACTTAAACATAAGACCTGAAACTCTACAATTCTAAAACACTTAGGGGAAATACTTCATATCATTGGTCTTAGCAATGATTTCATGGACAGGACAAAAGAGTCTCAGGCAACAAAATAAAAAACGGAGAACTGGGATTACATCAAATTAGAAAGCTTCTGCCCAGCAAAAGAGTCAACAGAGTGAAAATGCAATCTATGGATTGGGGGGAAATATTCACAAACCACATATCTGATAAGATGTCACTTTCAAAGATATGTAAGGAACTCCTACAACTCAGGAGAAAAAGTAACCTAATTTAAAATATAAGCTAAGGACTCGAGCAGGCATTTCTTCAAAGAAGACATGCAGATGCTTGATGGGTACAGGCAAAGGTGCTCCAGACCCCCAATCCTCAGGGAAATGTAAATCAAAACCACAGTAAGATATCACTTCACAGTTTGGCAACTGTGGCCATTGCTGCTATAAACATTAGGGTACAGATGGCCCTTCTTTTCACTACATCTGTATCTCTGAGGTAAATACCCAGTAGCGCAATTGCAGGGTCATAGGGAAGCTCTATTTTTAATTTTTTGAGGAATCTCCACACTGTTCTCCAAAGTGGCTGCACCAACTTGCATTCCCACCAACAGTGTAAGAGGGTTCCCCTTTCTCCACATCCTCTCCAACACACGTTGTTTCCTGTCTTGCTCATTTTGGCCATTCTAACTTGTGTGAGGTGGTATCTCAATGTGGTTTTAATTTGAATATCCCTGATGGCTAGTGATGATGAACATTTTTTCATGTGTCTGATAGCCATTTGTATGTCTTCATTGGAGAAGTGTCTGTTCATGTCTTCTGCCCATTTTTTGATATGATTAGCTGTTTTGTGTGTGTTGAGTTTGAGAAGTTCTTTATAGATCCTGTATATCAACCTTTTGTCTATACTGTCATTTACAAATATCTTCTCCCAAGATGCCCTTCAACGGACGAATGGATAAGGAAGATGTGGTCCATATACACTATGGAGTATTATGCCTCCATCTGAAAGGATGAATACCCAACTTTTGTAGCAACATGGATGGGACTGGAAGAGATTATGCTGAGTGAAATAAGTCAAGCAGAGAGAGTCAATTATCATATGGTTTCACTTATTTGTGGAGCATAACAAATAACACAGAGCACATGGGAAGATGGAGAGGAGAAGGGAGTTGAGGGAAATTGGAGGAGGAGATGAACCATGAGAGACTATGGACTCTGAAAAACAACCTGAGGGGTTTTGAAGGGGCAGGGGGTGGGAGGTTGGGGGAGCCAGGTGGTGGGTATTAAGGAAGGCACGTATTGCATGGAGCACTGGGTATGGTAGAAAAACAATGAATACTGTTACAATGAAAAGAAATTTAAAAAATAATAATAAATGTAAATGTAATAAATAAATAAATAAGATATCACTTCACACCTGTTAAAATGGCTGAAATACAAAAGACAAGAAATGATAAGTACCAGTGAGGATGTGGAGAAAAGGATTATACTTTGTTGTTGGGAATGCAAAATGGTGCAGCCACTACAGAGTCTTTTAAAAACCGGAGGTAGATTGCTGTCTGATCCAACCATCCCGCTTCTGAGTGTGCATCCAAAGGACCTGAAATCAGTATCTGGAAAGAGATACCTGTATTCCCATGTTCATCATTATACTATTCGCAGTCGTGTGGATGTGGCAGGAACATAAGTGTCCATCAACAGATGAATGGATAAAAAAATAACGCAGTATACACATACAATGGAATATCATCTGACCTTTAAAAGGGAGGAATTTCTGCAATATGAAACAGCATCGGTGACGTAGAGGTCATTATATTAAGTGAAATAAGCCGGTTGGAGATTGACAAATATTATACAATTGCATTTATATGAAGTATCTAAAATATTCGAATTCACAGCATCAAAGAGTAGCATGGTGGCTCCAGGGAGTGTGAGGAGGGGGAAAGGGGACTTATTATTCAAAGGGCACAGGACGAGCAAGTTCTAGAGCCCTGCTGTACAACACTGCCTATCGTCAACAATACTGCGTTGTTCACTTAAAAACTTAAGAGGGCATATCTCATGACAAGGATTCTTACCACAACAAAGGTAAAATTTTAAAAACATAAACATACACAGAATTTTAAAAATGAGTGAATCTTACGAGAACTCTTTCAAGAAAAGAAAGTTCAGAATGTTCCTTGGAAAGATTAAAATCTTACTTAATAAAGAAGAATACAGGAGACTCAAGACTTAGTGGATTGAACCATAATTCTCACAGATATACTAACAAAAGGAAGACATAAATCCAGGTTAAAATAATAAATCTTTAACACAGTAATGTGGTACAAAAGCAAAAGAGATTAAATGTGGATAATCTCATCAAATAACAGAGTATAATGAATATATTTTAACCCTGACAAGCAATTTTCCTTGAAACTTAGTGACACAAATTTTATTACTATGTGACAATATTTAGGTAACTGTAATATTGCAAATGTTGCTTATTGGAGTTTATTTTAAAAATCATCACCTAGGTACACTGGATGATTGGCACATGCCTATATTCAGCCATTTGTTATCTACAAAAGCAGTGACAAGGTTAAGTCTAATATACAACATGAAGATTTAGATTAAAAATCTGATGAAAATGATTGATGGGTAAAGAGGTAACAAAGATAAAACTAAATGTAACAAAATAACACAAGTATTTTGGGTAAGGAATATGGGTATTGATATAACTCAGACGTATTAAAACAGCCACAGGTAAAATGCTTATGTCTGAGGAGTAAGCCAGACCAGCCAGAGTAAGAAGAGGGGAAAAGGGCTGGTGTAGGTGTAAATGGTAGAGACACAGTTTATGGATTGTATCTTTCATTTAGATTCCGATTTCATTTTATGAATGAAGTTTGCATATGCATGTTTATATCATTCAAAGAAGCAATTATCATAAGAAAACAAACCCATAATGTCCCCCTGGGTCCTGACCATCAGATTCACTGAGTTCTCACACCCCTATCATACCTCCTACCTCTGGAAGGGTTCCAAGATGTTCGTGGGGAGGGAGAGGGAGGGAGGTATTTAAATGGGCTCTGGGACCTTTCTGAAAGATGAGCATATGGAAACCACGGCCAACTAGTTTTCCTAACAATCAACGGATAGTCACTCGTGCAACGGTGATTTGTGGACAACGATCATACCCTGGGAGAAATAAGTATATCTAGCAAAAATTATATTTTTAAAGATTTCATTTATTTATTTGAGAGAAATAGAGAGAGAAAGAGAGAGAGTGCATGAGCAGAAGGAGGAGCAGAGGGAGAGGGACAAGCAGATCGGGCGCTGAGCACAGAGCCTGATGCGGGGCTTGGTCTCACGACCTTGAGATCATGACCTGAGCCGAAACCAAGAGTCAGACGCTTAACTGACTCAGCCATCCAGGTGTCCCTATCAAAAATGATTTTTAAAAGTAATACAGTTGGGTCTGGGGGGCAGAAATGTCTCAAGGGAAGCCACTGCCTCCACTCAGCTCACAGGGACAGCTCAGAGGTTTTGCCCAGAGGGAGGCAGACATGAAGCACAGAGAACCCCAAGGCTTTCCACAAAGGAACCAACTTCATTTACAAGAGACAGCCGGAAACTAACCAGAAATGAAATTAATTCTCATTCCTTTCCAAGCCACACCCCAGTTAAATGAGTAAACTTATTCTATGGACTGCAAATTTTTTGTCCCCACTAAAAGGTATATGTTGAAGGGCCTAACAGGCTTTGTGGCTGCATTAGAACATGTAATGGGGCAGGATGAGGTCATGAGGAAGGGGCCCTAATGATGACATCAGTGCCCTTCTAAGACACCAGAGAGCTCTTTCTCTCCCCTTCCCTCCCTCCCTTCCACCCACCCTCTTCATGGGAGGGCTCAGAGAGAAGGCAGCTGTCTGCAACCCAGGAAGAGGCTCTTCCCAGAACACGACCGTGCATGCCCTCTGGGCCCGGACTTCCAGAACCTTGGGAAGTAAACGTGTGCTGTCCCAGGTGCCCATCTACAGCATGTCGTTACGGTGCCCGAGCTGACTGTGACACTTCTATATAGCAGGGTGAAGTTTCAAATCGAAGATGACTTTAGTAAGTGTTAGGAAATAGGGGAAATAAGAACCCATGGGCATCATCTTGAAATACACATAAATATTTGTTAAACTCCTCACAATTCAGTGACAGAACACTAATACAACAAGGGAGCCCCAAAAGGCTAGAACACTAAAACATCGGTCTATCCTAAGAAGCATGATGAAAGGCACCAGTGGGTTCTTAAGTATTTACCTTTAAAAGGTCAGGCGGCATCTCCTTGCACTCTCTTGGAAAGGCGGGAAACAGTGTGAGCGGCACGAAACAGGGAAGGAAGGACGAGTGAGATGCAATAGCAATGGGCGACAGACAGGGCTGTGGGCAGTACAGGGACGTGTGGAAAGAACCCCGCAGCCATCCAAGCAGCATTTAGGCTGAAGGAGATGAAACTCTCCTGCACAGACTCCAGTCAGTGATAGAAATGTCAACATTCAGGACATTTTTTTTAAGACCAGAGAAAGAATTTTTTTAAAAATACACAAAGAGAAAAAAATTATTGGATTGGAAAATAACCTGAATCCATAAAGCAAAGGATGTTAAAAAAAAAAAAAAACAAAAACAAAAAACAGACCTCTTTAAGCTAGAGAACCCGAATTGAATTTACTAGGACAGTTGCCCCCTTTCCCAAGCAACATTCACCGGCAGTGAGTACGAGTTTAAAGAAGCCCATATACACAGATGCTTTCAAATCCTGCAGGCTCTATGTTTATGCAGATGTTTTCACAAAACTTGTTTCATCAAAGCAGTTGCTTCGACGGTGACACTGGGGTTAACCCTCGTGCGCGTCCGACTCACAAACTCGTGTGGACGGCAGGAATTTCGATGACCGTGTATAGCTGGCGACCTTAAGGCTCTGATGAGCCCTGTCTTCACGGGTGTTTGATTTTGCTCCTGGTCGAAGTCTTGCCTATTCTTCTCACTGCCAGGTCACCAGCACAGTACGTTTTCTATTTTCTTTCACATTTGGGGGCTCTTTGTTAGGAGAAAGTGCAGACCCAATCCAGTGCGGCAGCTGCGCCCCATGGACCGCAGCTTTTGTTTGATGGTAATGGGGCTGGTTCCAGATGGTGGTATTAATTACTGATTTCAATTGCATTTTGACTAATAGCAGTCCACATTATACAAATCTCATTCCCTCATGTCCTTGAATTGACAGATAAATATATTCCGTACTTGTTATGGAATCATACTCTCTGAATTGAAGCCTGTATTACCAAACCAGGAGAGAAAGTTTCTTTTCTCTCTGCTGCTTTAAGACTTTGGGGTAGTTATCAATACTCCAGAATTAATGTACATAATACTAATGCTAATATTATATCATACACGTTTGGCCTCAGTCTTTTTCCCAAATTGTTAGATGGCACGAAACCATGGAGGAAGATCTGTGCAATGATAAAGGACGTAATTGTGACCCTGATTTACAGAAGCAATACAGTAGCTCATTACATCAAGTAAAATGATACAAATTATATGACATGAAATATAGTGTAAACTGCCTAAAATTATTTAACATTATAAATGTTTTCATATCCCATTTTGATTTATACTATGAAATACATCCTAAACTACATTTATGAAACTACATAAAAAGTGTTTGAACAATATGACATAATATAAAATATCCAAGCTTAATATGTGTGCTATGTATAAAATCATTCTGAAACACTTACCAAGTTTTACTCCACTTAGCTGAGGGATAAATCAGGAGGTTTTTTGTTGTTGTTCTTGTTTTTGCTGTTGCTTTGTTAGTTGCTGGTTGATTTTTAGTGGCATTATGATACTGAATTGCTGATGGCAGATACTGTCAACCACCTCGAGATGAGTTTAGTAATAATGGTTGTCAACATCTATTGAGTTTCTGCTCTGGACAAGCTCTTGTTAAAGCACAAACTCATCCGTTCTTCAAATCAACTCTATATAACAAAATGAACATTTAAAAAAATGTTAAATAAGTACGTAATGCCACTGTATACAATTTCACAATCAAGATAATTGAGGAAAATCACATCATATATCATCAGGCAGTGGGTAGGATATAAGCCTTAATGTGAAAGTATTTCCATATTTTATAGCAATTCAATAGATGCAATTTTATTTCCTATACTGGAACTGGAGCAATGTAAGTGTTAATGCATATTTATAGTATTTGAATGCCCAGGTGTTACCCCTTGAATATTGCTGGAGAAAAAACTTCAAAGAAAAGGAATATATCAGAAAAAAGAAAACAGTAAGACAATACTAAAATAGAAAATATGAAATAAGTTTATAAATTACAACCAAATATTTCTGGTATTACAATAGACATTAATGGGCTGAACACACTTACCAAAGGACAATCTCTCAAAAGTTCTTTTCAAAAAATTTTAAATATAGAGAATTCCATTTTTGCATACTAACAATGAACAATTGGGAACCAAACTAAAAAACATAATAACACTACAATCACTCAAAAAAGAATGAAATATTTAGGTGCAAATCTAACAAAATGTTTAAAGACTACTATAAAGGAAGATATAAAATGTTAAATGAATGAAACCAAAGAATATGTTAATCCACGGAGTTGCTGGCTACATTCTTGAGTTGAAAGACTGAAAACAGTAACAAGACCAGGTCTCCCCAAATGAGGTATAGTTTCAGTGTAGGTCCTATTAAATTCCAGGCAAGATTTTTGTAGATATAGATAAGCTTTATACTGAAGTTTATATGAAAAGACAAAGGGGCTCTGATAAAAAGATATTGGAGAAAAAAGAATGAAGGTAGAGATTTCGCACTACACAATTTTAAGACTTAACCATCTAGCTCTACAGTCAAGACATTTTTTTACATTCCAGAGGAGCAGCAGCTCAAATCATAACAATATAATAGAGAACTCAGAAAAAAATAAATAAAATTATGGTCACCAAGTTTGTTTGTTTTTTTCCAGCCAGCTGACTTTTGACAAATGTGCAAAAGCATTTCAATAAAGAAAAGAAATTTTTTTAACAAACTGGAATGGATCAATGGAATGTTCATAGGTGAAGAAAGAAAGAAAGGAAGAAGTGAGGGAGGGAGGAAGAAAAGAAAGAAGAAAAAGGAACATCAATCGTAAACCTCACACTTTTCAAAAAATTAAGTCAAAATAAGTCATAGATTTAAAATTAAAATATAAAATATAAAACATAGGAAAGAAATTCAGGAGAAAATCTTCAGGATTTAGGAATAATCAGAGTTCTTAAACAGGGCACTAATCCATAAAAGAAAACAGTCAGTAATTAGGACTTCAGCAAAATTTGAAAATGTTTGCTCCGCAGAAGCCCCTGCTTAGGGGTTGAAATGACAAGCTTTTCCATATCTGCAAGCCCCATAACCAACAAAGAACTTGTAACCAGAAAATGTAAAGAGCTTTCAAAACTCTACAGTAATGAAGAAATACTAAAAAAACAGAAAATGGGAAAACAGTAAGAACGAAGACTTTGCCAAGAGTAATGTGTGGTCATAAGTGAGTGCATAATCATGTTTAACTTCATCAGAGGAGGCAGACGCAAGCCATGGCATCACCATGCAGCCAAAGTTCACAAAATCAAAGGCAGGCAAGCATGCAGAAAAGCCAGGTTGCTGACACACTGTTTCTGAGAACGTAAAATGGCACGGCCCCTCTGGAGAACACAGAGAGTTGCCGTATGATTCAGGGGCTATATGATCATGGTCATGGTCCTATGCGTTCCTCCAAGAGAAATGGAAACTTATGTTGACAGGAAAATTAGAACACAAATGTTCACATCAGATTTACGTATGATAAGCCCCAACCTGGAAAGCATCGAATGTCCCTCAGGAGGTGGATAGTCAAGCAACGGAGGCATCCGGCGCACAACAATGCAAAGGAGTAAGCATTTGAGGTGAGGAACCACTTCGGTGAATCTCAAGACTAGTAAGTTGGGTGAAGAAAGAGAACCCGTCTCAAGAGATCACGCACTGTGTGATTCCTCTGTAAACCATCTTGAAATAACAATCAGAGAAATGGAGAGCAGACTGGTGACTGCCAGAGCTAGGCAAAGGGGGGTGACTGTAAGGCAGGAGCACATGCAATTTCGCTCTAGTGACTGAATGGTGCAGAATCTTGGATTGTGTTGGGTCAAACTAACATATGGTGGAAAAGATGCAAAGAGGCACAGAAGCACGCGTGTGTGCGCACACACACACACTCATCACACACATGTGATCCTTGCTGAACTCTGAGTAAGGCAGCTGTCTCCTCCGGTTATCAGCACAACAGCGCCCAGGCCAACTCCTGGTTTTATCCTAGAGTAACCTGAGACGTTACCGTTGGGAGAACTTGGGTGAAGGGCACATAGATCTTCTCTGTACTCGCTTTGATTCTTCCTGTGAATCTGTAACCACTTCCAAATGAAAATATTGCTTAAGAAACAAAACATTTAAAAAAATTGAGAAACATCAAAGATAGGAAGAAGTTTAAAAAAAGCTACGAAGAGGTGGACTGAACTATGATCGCCTGAAAGGAGGAAGTACAACAGCGTGCCACGCGTCACCGATCCCTACACACGTCCCGCACACCACGCGCACCTATCACCTCCATACATGCAGTCTCTGGAACCAACTCGCAGGCTCACTAAAGCTCTGACCACGATCTCGGGGCCATTCTGTTGTTCTTGGATAAAGGAAATAAGATTTCAGAGAACGTATTTCAAATTTATTGTACAAATAAAATGTATGATTCACCTAAGATAAAGTGCAAGACAAACAATTGAAAAAAATTAATAAAATTGTTTACTTACATATGCCTACATTACCTGTTTAGTAAATATAGGATCACGGTGGTTTTCTTTTTATCATACCTACTATTGATTTTTGGTTTCTCCTTCCCTTTTTTATTGGTCTTACCAAGATTTCATCAATTTTATTAGCCTTTTTGAGAACCAACTTTTGATTTTATCTACACTGTACTCTTTTCCTCTTTTCTTAACTTGTGCTCTTATCTCATTGCTTTCTTCTATATTATCTATATTAATTTGATATTTTTTCTAAGGTCTTGAGGTTGATTCTTAGATTGGTTTTCGAGTTTTGTTCTAAATGTTGATATATGTACAGATATATATTTTCTCTGTAAACCTGATTTTGCTGCATATTATTATATTTTATGCATTGTGTTTCACTGTATCTCATTTCAAAATAGTTTCTAATATCCATTTTGTTTGATATTTCATGGAGGGGACCTGGAAAATAGATAACCTGACCTCATTCTCTTTGTTGCCTTTTTCTTCTGTCCTAACCCCACCCTGATCAAACACAAGCAGAATGCAGGGGCAAAAGAGCATTGCACATAGAGCACAGAGCCAGCCAACCATGGTCTCCGACGAAATGCAGCTCACTACGTGTTTTGTAAATTAAGTTTTATTGGCACACAACCATGCCCATTTGTTTACGCATTGTCTGTGGCTGTTTCCATGCTGCAACATCGGAGCTGACTGGCTTTGCTAGACACCTTACAGTCGCCAGCACTGAACGTATTTACTATCTAGCCCTTTACTGGAAAATTTTGCTGACCCCCGTAATTGTCTCTGCAGGTCAGCTGTCAAAGGGAAGAGTGCATAGTGAAGCTGGGAAGGCCAATGGAATGACCAAAGAAATATGATCTATCTTTTTCCTGAAAATTTCTTAGACTTAAGTGCTATGGTCTGAATGTGTCTCACCAAATTCATGTGTTGAAACCCAAAACCTAGGGTGATGGTGTTAGCAGGTGGGGCCTTTGGGACATGATAAGGTCACAAGGGTGGATTCTGCATGAATGAGACCCCAGGGAGCCTCCTCGCCCCTCTTCCACTGAGGACCCAGAGAGATGAAGCCTATGAACCAAGAAGAGGGCTTCACCCGACACAGGATCAGCCAGCACCCTGAACCTGGACTTCAGCCTCCAGAGCTGGGGGGAATAAATGTTGTTTAGCCCCAGTGTGTGGAGTTCTGTTATAGTACCTTGATCTAAGACACTAAGAGATCCACATGTGGGAATCATATAAGGTCTCTTTTGAATTCAGTCTGACAATGTGTAATTACTGGTTGATTTGGGCTTACATTGATGATGTTACTGTTTTCTATTAACACCATATTGGCTATGTTTCCTTTTCTCTCTTTCCTTCCATTTTTTTCAGTAATTGTTGTATTTATTATAAGTTTACTTTTCTCCTCCATTGGATTGTTTTATATACTTTGAGATATTTTTTATTGGACATTTTGATATGATAAGTATTCTCCCCTTAGTAAGTCTAATGGGAAATAGAATTCTTACCACTACCAGAACAATTCAATAACCACAGACAACCTCAACTCCATTTATCTTTTTTTTTAATTTAAATTCGATTAGCCAAGTATAGTACATACCTAGTTTCAGATGTAGTGTTCAATAATTTATCAGTTGCGTATAACACCCCGTGCTCATCACATCCCGTGACCTCCTTTTTTTTTTAAGATTTTATTTATTTATTTGACAGACAGAGATCACAAGTAGGCAGAGAGGCAGGCAGAGAGAGAGGAGGAAGCAGGATCCCTGCTGAGCAGAGAGCCCGATGCGGGGCTCGATCCCAGGACCCTAGGATCATGACCTGAGCCAAAGGCTTAACCCACTGAGCCACCCAGGTGCCCCTCCCGTGCCCTCCTTAATGCCCATCACCTAGTTACCTCATTCCCCCACCTGCCTCCCTCTGTAACCCCCAGGTTGTTTCCTGGAGTCCAAAGTCTCTCGTGGTTTTTCTCCCTCTCTGATGACTTCCCATTTTAAGAGCACAACAGGCCAATACCTAATTTGATTTATCCACATCTTTCTCTTCCCACATTTTTTTTAATCTTCCCGTATGTTCTTGTGTCCTCTACCCACTAATAGGGAAAATTTTTCTTCTCTCAAGAATATACTTAGTATCTCCTTTGAGTGATTTTTCTGTTAACAATTTCTCTCCATTGTTGCTTATTTGAAAATGCTATAACTGCCTTCATTTTGAAAAACATTTCTATGTAGTGGGTATTTTCTTAGTTCTGTAAGTTAAATTCTGTCGTTACCTGTATCCATTTGGTTGGAAGGAAGCTGCCCATCCTACTCTCGCACCTTTGCAAGTTATGTATCTTCTCTCTGGATACTTTCTTTTTTTTTTATTTGTTTTTCAAGTTTTACTATGTGTCTAACTATGGTTATCTCCATATTTACACTAATCAAAGGTTAAGATAGTTTTGTGACTTAATGTCTTTGATACATTTGGTAAATTCTGTTATTAATGTTTTTATTATTACTATTTTATATGATCACATATTGTCACAAATACTACTATTATTTTATATAGATATTTACTTTGGAAAACTAGGGATTATTACTTTTGTACTACTATTATTGTTCATTTGTGCATCATAGAACAATACCAGTCACTCCGTTGCCACACGAGTTGTTACATTCGGTAACAACACTCCCACCGTGTCATAGAGTCAACAGCTGTGCGGGTTTGCCCACATACTCATATCTTTTCTGATGTTCCATCTGCCTGAACAACAGGCCATGGGACTTCTTTTACTGCACATTTTTGGTGGCAGCTTTTCCTCTGTGTTTCCCCGGAGCCGGCCTGCTTTGCCCTCGCTTTGGAAGGACATTTCAGGGCGCAGTGTCTGTGGCTGGCTCGTCTTTTCTCTCAGCACTTCAGTGATCCCGTATCAGCCGTCAGTATTTTCCTTGCTCCTCGGAAGGTAATTTATCTTTCATTCTGGCTCCACTTAAAAGTTCCATCCTCCCCTTTACGTGCTGGTTAGTACGTTGTCATCTTTCTGCTCCAAACACTGCCCTCTGCGCTCTGCTCAGCTCTGCGGCAGAAGCTGGGGCTGCGCACACGGCGTGTCCCTCTGCAGGGCTGACCCTGTGAGGTCTACGTGGGATGGGCTGCAGGTTGCTTCGTGTCCCTTCGGCACTGCTCGGCCAGCCGTCTTTACCTGGACAGTGGGGCTGGCTCTTCTCTCAGTTTTCTCTGAGTTGCTAAACCAGCCTTAATGCATCCCTCAGAAAACCCCCCATGTGGTACTCCCTCTTTAGAACCCGTTCTTGCCTGACCTCTGAAGGGAGCCCCACCACGGTGCGCTGCCCCGGCTGTCTAGGTCCCAGCTTTCCGGGGACCCTCCTCCAACCTGCCACATCCTTACAATTCTCTCTTCCCACCCTGACCCCCAGGCCACTTTCTGAAGTCCCTGGGTTACACCACGGTTCCAGATCTGCCTTTTCAATTCTCTGACATCTATTTACCCAATTACCTCTAATATTAGTAAATTTTCTTAGTTAAAATAATTTTGCCCTGACTGATTTATTTTGTTTTCAGCAATACAATGTGCTTACCTATGGTTCTCTTTGTATTATTTTTTTTTTACTAGTAGAAAGCTATTTTTCCCTGACAAGTTTAAATTAGATATTTGTGGGGTGTACAAAATTTTTATTTTTATGCACATTTACACAGCAAAATAGTCACTGAAAATATTACTATTAAATCTAATACATTTTTAATTAATTTTTTTGGTCATTGTAAGCAGAAAGTCAGTGCGTCATGTAATTAAAATCTCTCTCCCCAAATATGTATTACATAATTGTTATTGTTATTATGTTTTGGTTTTTTGGCAGGACAATGTTGAAAAAAAAATAGTGTATATCTTTGTCTTGTTCTGAGTTTAATGGTATATCTCTATAATAATAAATTATATTCTATTGTCTTCCAGTAGGTGTACTCATGTAGATCATTCATATTTTTCTTCTCTTAATTTACTAATAAAAAGTAGGATTCATTCATTATTAGATTTCCTAACATTGACCATTTTTCTCTTCCTGGCACATAATATTTATATATACTGCTACTCAGTTGGCTGTTATTTTGTTTTGGATGCTCCGTATCTTATTAAAAATTAAAATTGGCATATATACCTACAGAAATACAGTATGTGTGTGTGTGTGTGTGTGTGTGTGTGTGTGTGATATACCCATTCAATATTAATAGCAGGGTTATATAAACCACTAAAAATAAGCTCACAAATCCTACTTCTCCACACAGCCTATACATAGTTAAATAATGTAAGAGTTGTTTCCCTAAAGTTTAATAAAATTTAAACATAAAACAATGTGAAAAATCTTGGGTTACAAATTATTATTACCTTTCAAACTTTTCAATGATTACTTATTTATTTGATATTCATAATTATACCAGAAGTAATATGTATATTTATTTTTCCAAACTTGTTCCTTAGTTTAGATTTTCTGAGACACGAATGTGAAGTTGTGCCCAGAGGTCTCTTTTAATTTAAAATGTTTAAGTTTGTGGTTACTTTTCCCCCATATGTTACTATTAAAGCTTATTTCTATGTTTCTCTATGTCTTTATGTCATGACATTGCCAAAGAATGTGCATTTTGTTGTGAGAATGATCTTTCAATATTATTAATGATCTCATTCCCAATTTCCATCTTTCCCTTAAATTCATTCCTTTCATCTTGTGGCTGTTGATGCTTTCTTAAGTTCTTATGGCAAATACTTTTCTTACCATTTTGAGTATTTCTGGTCTTTTACTTCTAGATTTTCTGTATTTTAACTTTTACTTCAATGTTTTTAAAGAGAACATTATTAAAATGAACTCAGGTTTTTTTAACTTATTGTTACATTTTGTTCAAAATATATAGTTAATTTAATTATTATCAGAGTAGTTAGGGAGTTCACCTTCTATTTTAACAAATTAGCTTATTTTACTTAGCAGCCTACAGTATGGTACTTTTTTTAAAAAAGTTAACAATATCCTTTATTGCCAATTCATATATTTTGACATAAATTCAACATTATCATTAAACTTCATGTGTTTTAAAATATAAAATCAATACAAAGAAAGAAATATAGGAAAAATGTTACCAAGCCTCTTGAGTTGAAAGATAAGAAAATCAGTTTGTCTAAATGCACTGATAATTATACTCCAACCAGTCCAACTGAATTCATTTGCATTGCCCAGGATTTTCAAAACAAAAGTAAAATTAGTACTTTAGAAAAAAAATTTTTTGTCTTTTTGCCCCTATTGAATGGTAACACATCAAGCCTAGCATTTTCCAAACTGTGCTCCTCAGTCCCTAGAACGTCACTCAAGTCAACATCCAGCCTTGCTGGATGCATGCATAACATCCCGTCTGTTCCTTCTTTACTGCTTCTTCCTCTTCCAGGATATATTTTATTTTCCCAAGGGACTGGGAAATTATGCATCCACTTTCCCAGAGCTCGAACCTCATGATACCTTTATCATTTGCCTGCATGACTTCTCCAATACGTTGGATTTCCAATCCTCGATTAACTCACTTCTGAGCTCCATTCCTTATTCCCTTCAGATCTCCTGCTAGAGAATCTGCTTAGAGAGACGCAAGAGCAGGTCAGAGGTTGGGCGGAGGATGCGCAGGAGGAATCCCTGTGACTTGGGGAGTTGCTGGCTGTGGCTTGGCTTTTTCTAGCCCGTTTGACTCTAGACTCAGATCTGCTCTGTGGTGTGTGGCTACGCCTGGCTCTCCAGCCTGGCTTCCTGCCGATGCAGCCCTCCATTCACCATTCTCCCTGGGTTTGGAACATCTCAGCCTTCTTGAGTTTGCTCAGGTCCGGGGCCACCACGGGTTTACAACAATGAAACACAGCCTGGTAACATTCCTTACATTTGTTCCTCTTTCATTTTAACTGGATCCTCTTCTAGGTTTCCTGAACCCAGAACGGAGGATGAACAAGACAGAGGGAACAGGAACCTTCACACCATGATACAGAGTTTATCATTTCTTATAAGCAGTGCTTTATAATTTTCTTAGATTATTTCATCTGAAACATCACAACCATACTTGCAATACTTTGTTTCCCATCTTTTATGATATTTTAATTGGTAATGAGAGGGCTGCTATTAACGGTACAGTGGCCAAGCTTTCCATTCTTTCTCATTTTTTTCACCTTTTTATTGGGTAAAATGACATAACATAAAACTTACCATTTGAACCATTTTAAGTGTACAGTTGTGTGACATTCAATAGTCACAGTATTGTGTGATTACACTGTTTCCATTCTTGTGCTTGATATAGAACATGAATAATCAGGTCAAAAATACTAATTATATCACTTAATAAACTGGTATTTAAATAACTTGATATTAAATATAATTGACTAATAATCTTTCACCAGTGGTGACAAATAGAGACAGCTCTAAGCTTACCAAATTACTCTTAATTTATCAGGATCATTAAGCTCTCATCCCACGGGGGGAAAAAGTATAACAAATGGATCAGATAGCCATCATTAAACTTCCTTGATTTTAATTTTTTTATTTACAGGACAGAATTTTCAAGTGTTCAAAGGATTTTTTTCTGAGATGTTCTAGTATCAGTCCCTCGACTCACAATTAAGACCCTCATATGTCTTTCTCTCTTTTGCTGATACTTATTTTTTGGTCTGGAATGAATATTTTCATTTGGTTTATTTTCAGTTAAATATAACATTGATATTTTTTTAATAATTTTTTTATTTTTTATAAACATATAAAGTATTTTTATCCCCAGGGGTACATGTCTGTGAATCGCCAGGTTTACAGACTTCACAGCACTAACCATAGCACATACCCTCCCCAATGTCCATTACCCCACCCCCCTTTCCCAACCCCCCTCCCCCCAGCAACCCTCAGTTTGTTTTGTGATATTAAGAGTCACTTATGGTTTGTCTCCCTCCCAATCCCATCTTGTTTCTTTTCTTCTTTTTCT
>PISX010018580.1:0-40323 GCA_004024625.1 Mellivora capensis | reverse complement strand
GTGGAAAACCCAAAAGACTCCACGCCAAAACTGCTAGAACTTGTACAGGAATTTAGTAAAGTGTCAGGATATAAAATCAATGCACAGAAATCAGTTGCATTTCTCTACACCACCACCAAGACAGAAGAAAGAGAAATTAAGGAGTCAATCCCATTTACAATTGCACCCAAAACTATAAGATACCTAGGAATAAACCTAAGAATGACATCATTAGAATACACTCATCCAAGAGCGTGAGTCCACTGGGGTGTTACACCGGAGCATACGAAGAGCAGAAGTGACGTAAGGAACGTTGCCATCAGATATAAAATTTCCCTTTGAAAGAAGGGTGAAGAAGTTTTCCTCTCAAGTGCTAAGGGTCTGTAGAAGAATATTCACTGATCATGGAACGCTGTGTTCTCATTTTTCAAGGAGAATTGCAGGCAGCAATTCCTATAGCAGAGTCACGAATTTTTAGAGATTCTTTCACATCATTTCGTCTTAATTATTTTTTTTCCCCAAGTCATTGTCCTTGGCTGCAGCCCTTGGGCATCTTTGACTCTCTCCTGGAAGATAATGTGCTGTCCAGTAAACAACCAGCTCCCAGGCTTACTTGCGTCTGTCTGTCTATAAACTTCCCTTCTTCCCCCCCTCACCACCGTGTGCCTGTGATTTCTACCATTAAAGTGGCTCCTCTGGAGAGGACCATTTTCTCTGCTGTTTCCCTTCTGAGAAGAACAACGTTGGAACCACCATTGAAACACCAGAGTGGGTTACATTCTCAGATTAGCTGCACAGAACAGAATTTAAGGACGGGAGAGAGGAGCAGTTCTTAGAAAACTGCAGAAGCATGTCTGGGGCAGGGGACAGACAGGGGTGACTTCGGGGAGGGTCCCACGTAATCTCTATCACTGTCTCTCCCTCAGAACCTCCATGTTCTTTAATATGGTCAAATGTCATTTTCCCAAAATGAATGATGTCCACATATGGCTTGTGCACTTCAGCGTCAAGAACTTGGTGCTTCTGTGGTTTACAAATGTTCTTTTCTCTTGTCTTAGTCAGGAGATTAATAACAACATCTAACCTGTGCTGGAGGTTTCCTCTATGCCAGGTGCTGTGCTTCTGTATACTTTGTCCCTATTAGTCTTCACGACATAGCTTTGAGATACAGATTATTAATTCTGTTTTACAGATGGGAAAACTGAGGCCCCGAGAGGTGAAGTAATATTTCCAAGGTCAGAAAGCTTCTGACTGAGTGGCAGAGCGGAGATTCAGATCACAGCTGCCTGATGGGGAAGCTGTTTGCTCAGGGGGGCGGGGCAGGGTGGGGCTTAAACAATAAGTAAGAACAGTTTGAGCATCTAAAGGCCACAGATCGGTTCCCTTGGCATTCTGCTATGGAGAGTTTAAGATTTCTGTTCACAGACAGTTTTGTCACCATCCCCCAACCCTCTCCACCCCCTCGCACTGCTCCTACAAAGTTAAGGAAGATGTACTTTTCTCCTAAAGGACTCCACACTCTGTGGGAATATTCCTTCCGGCTTCCAGGTAACACAAGACCTCTTGTCCCTATGTCCCTCCTGACTGTGAAATGAGAGAGCCCTATATGCAGGATTCCAAAGTATTTGTCCATTTGAAGAAAAAGGTCAAGGTGGGGAAGGAAGGCTGCCTGCCCCAAATTGCACTTAGAATTATTCACAGGCTGTATAAGGTCTCCCTGATGCATGGGACAGGTGGCCCCACAAGGATTCACATGAGAGTAAGACCAGCATTGCTCTGAAGGCTGCCAGCCCAGGGCATGGGGAGGGGCTGTGCCACATCCCCGAAGACCAAAGACAACCATTGCAAAGTCTGGCTTCTGACCTGGAAATGCAAAACAGGCCAGAGGGCAAAGGGCACCCTAGGCCAGCAGCGTTTTTCCTGGAAAGACTGAAAAATCTCACCATGGGTCCCAATTAATCCTTCCTAGACTGACCAGAGGTCTTCTCAGGAGACCCAGCAGCGTCTTTTAAGAATAAATGGGACCTTTGGGAGTATATCACTGCCCCTACTGTTTATTTACATAGTAATTTATTTATATTATAAATACACTGTGGTCTCTCCAGCCTCATAGTGATCCCCCCCAACACACATACTCATCCTCCCTCCCACTTTTCTTTCCCCCAGAGCTTCCTGAAAATTTTGCTATTTCAAGGACCTGCAGAGTCCCAGATGTCTTACGTTAATGGGAACTCCATGCATGGCTGTAATAATCAGCCGGCTAGTAGAAACCAAGTGACAGCATTGCAGGCAAGACGCCTGCATGGAAGTCATCCAGGCCAGTCAAGAGAGGCTGCTGCCTGCTGCTCCGGGAATAGAGGTCACACCAGAAGAAGAGGCTGGCCTGGTTGGGAGGTGCTGGGGAGGTGGAAGTGGGGGGAGGAAGGCCAGGTGGCAGGGCAGGCCCTCGTGGGTAACCGGAGAGGTCTGAATTGCCATCCTGAGCCAGCTGTGGGCTCAGCAGACAGCAGATATGATTTTAGCACTGTTTTTCTTTGTCGACAGGAAAGCAATTGGTGATGTGGACAGGAAGTTTGGCACATTGTTACTTCTAGATCCTTAGGGTGAAGGAATTTCTGGTTCTTTATAGTACTAGTAAGTTGGGAACAGAAACAAAGAAGTTTGGGCTTTTTCTGAGATACAATTTTGATTTGTAAAAAAGAAAGGCTAGACCAAAGGGACTCTTGTGAGGTGTGATTCTCCAAGTGAAAATACTTTTTGACGAATTGGATTTACAAGGGAAAAGAAAACTTCACATGGGATCATCTCAGGGGAATGAATACAGGAGGCCTAATTAACATCTCGGGAAGCAGAGGAGTATGAGCAGAGACGAGGTTGAACGCAAATCATTAGCTTTTGCCACTTGTTAGTCTCCCCAGCCAAAGATCAATGGGAGACGGTGATCACTGCTGCAACCACGGGCTGCCTGCTTGCAAATGTTGCACTCCAGGAATTACTCAGTCTTTACCCTGCAATTAGAATAGGCTGCCCGCTAATTCTTACTTGCTCTTTTTTTCCATGCTCCAAGTGACAAGGCTCGTGGAGGAACCACTTCATGACAGTATTCCCTCCATTCTTATTTTATGTCAAAAGTCCTTACTAAATCAGTTAAATATTAAACTATAGATAAGTTAGAATTGTTCTAAATTTTTAAAAGATAAAGATATGAATGCCTAGAATCTGGTAGTCTTCCTACTAACCATCTCTTCTAAGTTCACTTTTTAGTATTGAAATATGTTACATATAAAATGGGGATTATATAATGTGTATATATATGTGTGTGTGTGTGTGTGTGTGTGTGGAATATATGTACACACACACACACAAAATTTAAAGATGCATAATAAAATTAACCTGTGTAATCACCCAGAATAGACTGTCACTGGTACATCTGAAGCTCTCTGTAGACCCCTCCTCGGCTGCATCTGTCCTCTGCCCCATGAAGAAGTATTCAGTCTGCTGAATTTTGGATTTATCATTATCTTGCCTTTTTTTATAGTTTTTTTAACCACATTTGTGTGCATTTCTTTAAAATACATTATTTAGTGTTTTATATAACTGGAAGCATACCCTGTATATAATCCTCTACATTCTGTAAATTTCATTCCACACTATGTAGGCAAGTGTAGCTGCTGCTCATTCATTTTTACCCCAGAATAGTTTCCCATAGTTAGATCTTCCAAATTTACTTACTTCTCTCCCTGTTGATGGAGAGTTGAGGTGTTAACCTGGTTTAGGCTATTGCAAATTATGTTGCTGTGAACATTCTTGTTTTAATCTCTTTGTACACACTGCCATGCCAAGTGTATTCCAGATAGGAGGGAGGACAGGGAAGGGAAAGAACATGCACCCTCTCCTCAGGGCACATAACACTTCTGCTTGTATCTTCTTGGCCAACACGTCGTAAGGTGGTCACCCCTACTGGGTGTTAGGCACAACAAATGAATCATTGAACAACAAATGAATGTTGAAAGCAAAGGATACTGGAAAATGTACTGCCTTATTTGGAATGGCCATGTACCCAGGTGAAAACTCAGGGAAGAGAGACAACAGTTCCTGGGAGTCTTTTGCCTGTCAGTGCCATGGGGTTTTATGTGTGTTTGGAAAAAAAATGTGTGGAAAGAATGTCATTGTTGAGTATCATGTTCTGCTGATGTCTATTAGATCAAGCTTTTAATAGTGCTGTTTAAATCTTCAGGGGTTTTGGTCTGTACATCATTGAGAAACATACAATATTTCACCATCATGATGAATTTGTATATTTCTCCTTGTAGTTACATTAGTTTTTGGTGTACATATTTTCAGGCTGTTTGATGAGAAATACACAAGTTTCCTGTTTTCCTGCCAAACTGAACATTTTTTCATAAATAGTGACTCTCTTTGTCTCTAGTAGTTGTTTTTTGCCTTAAAATCTATTTTGTCTGCTATAAATAAGATCTGCTACTCCAGATCATATTACTACTTACCTACTCTATGGTTTTCCATTTTTAAATTGTCAGCATGATTGTATTTAGTTCTGTGTGTCTTTGCATAGGTAGGTTTTACTCCATTCTGGTCATCTCTTTCATTAAACCCAGGGAGTTTGGTGCACATAAATGGATTGAATTTACTGATGTATTTGGGTTAATTTTGACAATATGATTTTATGCTTTGTAATTATTACTGCTTTTTGTGTATCTCTTTTGTTCTCCCTTTAATGCCTTAGTTAAGATTGTTTGAGTCTATAATCCATTCTAAAACTTTCCTTCTAAGTTATATACTCCATTTATGTTTTTTTCAGTGTTTGCTCTAGAAATCTTAATATCTGTATTAAGGGAGTTGAGGAAAATTGGGGGGGAGATGAACCATGAGAGACTATGGACTCTGAAAAATAACCTGAGGGTTTTGAAGGGGCAGGGGGTGGGAGGTTGGGGGAGCCTGGTGGTGGGTATTGTGGAGGGCACGCATTGCATGGAGCACTGGGTGTGTTGTAAAACTATGAATTCTGTTACACTGAAAAGAAATTTAAAAAAATATAAAATAAAATAAAAATAAAAAAATATTTAAAAAAAAAAGAAAGTCTTAAGTTAGTCTGTTTTTTTCTCTTCTCTAGAAAAATGTGAGAACTTTAACTCCTATCATAGTCTTCTGGCTTATTTGTAGTTTCCCAGGATATTTTTTCTTTTATAAGTTCTGAAAATTAGACATTATTGCTGTATTAAGAGTAGAAATTGAAATTGATCATTATTTGTTTTCAGACCTTTGAATCTAGTATACCTTCTTCTGTCTTCTTTGTTGCTACTGAGAACTCAGGGTTCAGATCTGCCTAATGAGTGTTCTTTTCCAAGGAATCTTTTTTTTTCTTTTCTTTAGCAGATGAAAATATTTCATGTATAAGATCTTTGACTTTGGTGTTCTCAAGTTTTACAGCAATAAATCTGGGTTTTTTTGTTTTGTCCTCTTTTAATTTACCCTGTTTGGGATTCACTGGGCTTCCTGAATATGAAGGATTTTTTTTTTTTTTTTTTTTTTTTTTTTTTTTTGAGAGAGAGAGAGTTGGAGGGGAGGGACAGAGAGAGAGGAGAAAGAGAGAATCTCAAGCAGGCTCCCTGAGCACAGAGCCCAACATGGGGCATGACAACCTGAGATCATGACCCGAGCTGAAATCTAGAGTTGGATGCTTAACAAACTGAGCCATTTGGATGCCCCTGAACTTTGTATTTTTTATTAGTTTTGGAAAATACTAATTTATTACCTCTTTGAATATTGCTTCTTCCTAATTCTCTCTGTTGTCTCCTTCTGGAACTCTGCTTAGGCTTTCTCACTCTATCTTCCATTTTTCTCAACCTCTTTTTTTCAGTTTTCCATTTTTTAGCCTCACTGGGCTGATTTTTGTGCAGTTTGTCTCAGATCTATAATTCAATTCATGAATTCTCACTTCAACTATGTTTAATCTGCTTTTTAAATTACTCAGGTTTCAAATTACAGTTATGTTCTTTGTGTTTTTGCAGCTATATTTTTTCAATTCTGTCTAATCACATATAATAATGTCTTCTTCCTTTGCATCCTTTTTAATTCCTCTTTTCCATCTTTAATCATTTTAGATACATTATTTTATACTCCATATCTTGTAATTTCTGCAGAATGTAGCTCACACTATCTTGTTTCCTTGTGTGTTTTGTGATTTGTTGTGTGCTTATGATTGTTGTAAGCTCATTGGAACTCTTTCTGTGGGAATTATTTGAAGCCTAGATTTATTTATTTATTTATTTATTTGACAGACAGATCACAAGTAAGCAGAGAGGCAGGCAGAGAGAAAGGAGGAAGCAGGCTCCCTGCTGAGCAGAGAGCCCGGTGCGGGGCTCAATCCCAGGACCCTGGGATCATGACCTGAGCTGAAGGCAGAGGCTTTAACCCACTGAGCCACCCAGGCGCCCCTTAAGCCTAGATTTAAAAGAGTTCCTTTGTTTCTACCAAAGACCTGGAGGAGCTGTATCCCAAGATAATTTTAATCTAAATTTTAAGCTTAAGAGTTTTGGGAAGTGCTAGCACAAATTCTTGCCTTAAATCTTTATGAGGGATGCTGATGGAGGTTAGGAATTCTCAAAGGAGACTCTTTTCCTTATTTTATTTTTCACTTATAATCAACACCAAAGCAAGTATTAATTTCTGTTTTCTCCCTGTGAAAGATGGTCCCTCCCATTCCCCTCACAGTTTACCTCTGGTGGTCTGGTTTTTCAATGTCCTGGCTTTACTGGGTGTAGAGGCTAGGCTATGTCCAACCTCCCACCATGCTCAGGGTCCAGGCTTTTCTCCGTCTATCTGCATCTTTAGCCCATTACAAACTAAGTTTCAGGCCACTGGGGATTAACATATGCCAAAGCCAGATGCTTTAATGTTCTCTTCCCTCTTAGATTTGTGTACCGTCATTGATTTGAATTTGTGCGTATTCCTATTATTTATTTACTTTTTATAGGCTCAGTCATGCCTGTAAATGATGCTTCCTTGAATTTTTATCTTATATTTTAAGATGTTCTCAACTGGATAACCTCTCTGCTGTATTGCTGAATATGGGAGTTTTTCCTACTATATATATATATTTTTTAGTTTGAATACCTAGAATTTGATTAGAATGTGCCTTTATAGCAAAACAAAAACCCATAGAGTCAAATTCTCGCAGGAATGGCTTGACATTACCTTCAAATGTTTTCAAGGTGTCTGATTCAGCTATTGAAAGCTTCCCAACATAGGCAATCTGACTTCCTAAATCAAGAATAGCAAAAATATGTCATGTCTCCTGCCAACACTGAAATATTGGTGTGGTGGAGAGAGTCTAAGATAGTTCTCATGATCCCTACTTTCTGATGTTCACGCTTTTGAATGTGGGCAGGACGTATGACTTGCTTCTTCTAACCAGTAGAGTAGAGCAAGGCTGATAAGTTGTCCCTATGACATAAAACTATAATGTCTTGCTAGCTGACTCTCTTCCTCGTCGAGTGTGAAGAAGTAAGCTCCATATTGTGAGCTGCCTGTGAAAGGGTTATGTTGGCAATGAACTGAGATAAACCCCTTTCAACAACCTACAAGAAACAGAGGCCCTCAGCCTGGTGGCTCATGAAGTACTGGATTCTGCCAACAACCATATGAATGTGGAAGCATATCCTTCCCTAGTCGAGTCCTAAGTGAGAACCCAGCCCTGGCCAACACCTGGATTTCAGCTTCGTGAGAGATCTGGAAGCAGCTAAACCGTGCTGGACTCCTGACCCACTGAAACTGTGAGATAATAAATGCATGTTGTTTTAAGCTGCTAAATTTGTTGTACTTTGAATGTAGCAAGAGATAACTAATAGAATTGGTGATGGGTATCTTGAAAAATATTCTGAAGCTGAGTTTAGACTCAGCAGGAGAGAGTACAGGGATTAGCTGGTGATGTGTGCTGGGATAAAAGATCGAGGAGGCAGCAGTTGCACCCATGACTTGTCAACCTAGCCTAAGTTACCACAGGTATTTGTAGGGCAATTTTAGTTTAGACCAAGCAATCCAGGTCACCAGTAGTCTGGGCATCCGGCATGTGACCCACAGCCCACAATTCATTAGCCAGAATTTTCTTTAATTTCTTCAGCCAACACAGATCTAGAAGGGACCTCACTTGGCAACCACCATTTGTAACCAACTCTAACCAGATTCAGAACTATCTGACTTTAAATAATCTGCATTAAGACATCATCATAAAGCATGAAAGACAAAAATAAGATAACTTGAAATAAAACTTCTGTGTAGATCTAATTAATATTTGAGGCTCATCCAATACTCACATGAAGTGAGACGCCTTTTGACTCACAGTTCTTATTTAAAACTGTTGAAATCCACACACGTGGACTTCTAAGCATGGAGCTTATGCATTGTAAAAAAGGTAGATGTGCCTGACCTAAAGATCTAGGACACTCTCTAACTTTCTTACCACTTCGCTTTCATGCAATAGATGCAGGAGAGAAAGCACACAGGTATCCCTTCGCTAAGAATGTAAAATTTTTAAGAGCATATCCTCTCTAATCAGAAGACAGTAGGTTCCCAGTTACTCAGACAGAGTGAGCTGTTGCTTGTTAATAATTTTCAACTTGAGAGTTGGTTCAAGCACATTTACATGCCAAGACTTCTTTTGGTGACTCATCAATGATTACAGCTCTCTTGCAACTTTTGTAAAATGCCTCTGCTATTTCTAGAAACATTTTCAAAGTGAATATTTCTTACTATAGGATATTTTAAAATAAAAATTGAGTCCTTTTAGCATTCCAGTGTTCACTACTGTGATAGGATACACACTTGTGCGTATGTGTGCTCATGCATGTGTATATTTTTCCCCCTTTCATGTTCATATTATTCCTGCAAGCTATGTACTTTCCCCCTTTTTACAAATGAGTAAACAAGATTAAGTAACTTATTTACTTACAGCTGGTAAATGGTGAAGCAGGAATAGGAACCACATTGATTGGAGCACAAAGTCTGTGCTATTTCCATTCTGGCATATTGTCTCCCAGAAATTAACCTAAAAAAGAGTTTCATAACTCAAATGCTCCCACTTATCTGCATCCTTGCTGACACATTAACACAGCTAGTGGGAAATCAGCTTTTACTGCCCAGCTCTGGTTTTGTATGACACAGGGGCAGAACTGCTTCTACGCTTCTGTCTCACAGCAGCCCCTTTGGTACTGATCCCATCTTAACCCTGCTGGAAATTCTGACTCAGAGCATCAATTCCAGAAGGCCCGATGCTCAGCAGCCAGGCCAGCTTTGCTCTCTCTGCTTTCGCATAAGGGCATCAAATGACCTGAAATACCCACTGTGGAGATATGCCCCAGAAGTGGAGACAGATCAGTGGATCACTGTCTGGCTAGGTTGGGGCTTAAATTACAATAATCATGGAAAGGAACCTTGTCCCACATCTACAGAGTCAAAGGGATGAAAGAAATTCACTTATTCCTTTCTTCCTTCAGTTGCTATCTATTGAGTAACTATCAAATGCAAGGGACTGTATTAGGTGCTTAGGAGAATAGAGATGAGTAAAATGAAATGAGTGAGAATAGTGGCCTGGGGTGGGGATGGACCCTGTGTCACTGAAGTCAGTTGTTTTCCAATAAAGACCCATCTGAAGAATGGTAGGCAAGGAAGGCCTTAAAGACCTTCCATGCCTGAGCCATACTCATGCAGGGCAGCTTCAGTGGCCCTGCCTCTTGGGATAAGGGTAAGAGAAGATGCTTAAGAGCCAAAAGGCAGGATAGTGAAGGAAGAGGAGCTATGTCCCAGTTTGCCACTGTGGACATAGTGGAACAATTCCCCTTACCCATCTGGTCTTCAGTTCTTCAGTGTTCTTAGTGAATATCTGCCGTCCTCCTCCCTTCTCTCTAGCAGAGAGCCCAACTCTGGGGCCCACTTCCAGTCCTGATGGCTACTGGCCCATCCTTTGTGCTACTTCTCCACGTGGGTCTGGACCAATCACATGGGAATGGCTGAATGTTTGTTCTAATGATGACAGTGAGCAGAATGCTGAGGCTTGCTTGTTCCTTCCAAGTCATGTCAAATGGAAAAGCGCATGATCAGAAAAATTCAGAGTAGTTTAATGGCATACCTAGAAGTGCTTGGAAATGGCTGGAAAGAGCTGGGGACAGCTTAGCAGGTCTGGCTGCCAGGTGCCAGCTGCCAAGTCTAGCGTTTCACATCTGAGCTGGGTTGCCCAAGCTTGGCTGTGGGCCCCTTGGTGGAACACTGTCTTCATGCCTAGGACGAGCTGTATACAAACAGTGGCTCAGTATCATGGCAGCTGGCAGGAGGGAGCATGGATTCTTCCAAGGAAAGTGCCAAGAAGTTGGGACAAATGAGCCTGACCCATAAGCAAGAAAAGCTTTGAAAATCAGAAGGTTCAGAGATCAGGGAAGGAAACTTTAACCCCCATCTCAGTTTCAGCTTTAGTTCAATTCAACAAATAATTTTTGAACACCTACTATATGTCAGACCTCTTATAGGCTGAGGAATATGTCAGTAAACAGAAATCCTTGCCCTTTTGAAGCTTACATGCCACAGGAGGAGAGAAATGTTAAATAATAAATGTAATAAATAAAGATGGTTTATCTTTATTTAGATTAGAAGATGAGTGCTTTGAAAATCAAGAAAGAGAAGGGTAAGGGGGACATCAGCATGTGAGGAGGAGGAAGTCGGTTGTAGTATTATCCTTTCTTTACTTTTTTTTACTTTGTTTTTGTCATCAATGGATACCTCAGATATACAGCCAGTCAGGGAGCTGAAGCAATTTCGAGATAGAACTTGGGATGGCCTCAGTTGTTAAGTGTCTGCCTTCAGGTCAGGTCATGATCCCAGGGTTCTGGGATTGAGCCCCAAGTCGGGCTCCCTGCTCAGTAGGGAAGCCGCTTCTCCCTCTTCCACTCCCCCTGCTTGTGTTCCCTCTCTCACTGTCTCTCTGTCAAATAAATAAATCTTAAAAAAAAAAAAAAAAGAATTTGGGATGGGACAGGGTGCAATGAGCAAACCTCTGCAGGACATAACCAGAATATTTGAGAAAGGTCAGCAAGTGAGACTTAAGTAGAGGCTTGTCTGTAGAAATGTCCCAAAACACGTTTCCTCAGGCTTGGTCCACTACTGCCTTCAAAACTGGGCCTAATGGAAACTGGTGGAGCCTAGGAGGGTGCGAGACACACAATTATCATCTCAACCAGGGCTGCTTTGGAAACAGACACCCAATTTTCTTAACTCACTTCCCCTCTGAGTTAGGGAACCATCTACAAAGGTTTGTGTGAGCTTGTGGGAACTAAACCAGGAGCTGTCCATTTGATTTTCTTCATAGGACAAGAAGAGACAAATGTTTTTAGGCTGATCATTAGGCTAAGACTGGTATTTCAAATACTTGTTTGAGAGGTAAACATAAAACCAAAATTTGAAAAAAAGCCCTAAATTCCAAAATTGAATATATACTTCAGATCTCAGATGCATGGTTCCTGGGGACTCCTCACAAAGAAAAACCTTTCTTTTGAAAGGTTTAGGAAACAAAGATTTTAAATAAAACATTGTTGGTTTTACAATGGTGGGATGGTAGAGACAGGGTAGGGTAGATCCTTACTAAACAGAGCTTCAGGCACAGGAAGGTCAGCACCCTGAAGGCCCCACCCCAGCCTGTCCAAGTGCATCAAGGGTCCTGCTAAGGTTCTTCCTCCTTTGTTGCTGAGTGCAGATGAATGCTGTGTGATGTGGTGCTTTGTGAGGAAGAGCTGGTTCTCCCAGAAGAAGAAATATGGAGAGCATTAGGGGTGAATTAGGAAGAGATGGAGGTCCCACAATGGTGGGTGGAAATAAGGACCAGAGAGCTATGAACTATGTCTTGTTCTTATTAATCTGATTGTGTATACATATACATATATATGTATTATATAATATTTATAAATATATGTTATATATGTAGGATATCTGAAAATTTAGAAGAGAAGGGTCAAGAACAGCAACATGGATCAGTGGGTGCGGGGGCCTGGAGTGGCTGGGTCCTGAGTGGACACTTGTGACCTTTGCTAAGAAGAAGGGCCCTGACTACTGAGGGCAGAAGCCCTGACTTGGGCCTAAAGGTCAGGAAGAGCCAGAGGCCCTTTCTGGAATGGAGCGCTCCCTTATGAGGGAAGCCTAACAGGCAAGAGTCTTAGCAGGCCACACCCCAGGCTGTCAGGAGACCAACAAGCAAGCAGAATAGGTTCTATTGGAACCACATCCAACATTACCCTGGGAGAGTTTTCATACCATGTCAACAGATGGAAAAGAATCCGGGCCCCTCAACCTGACTACCACAAGAGATCTGGACTTCAAGCAAAAGGAAGGGGTGACTAGTTAACCAGCCTTGGAGCATATCTCCTTGAGCTTGAGAAGCTTGTTTTAAGCACATGCCTGCTCTGAGGTTTGCTTAATGGGCACTTATGATTAGCTTTTTCATAGGGTTCTTTATTTCTGATTAATAAAAACGGGAAATTCTTGGTCATGAGTGATCAGGGATTCAAATGCCAAACACCATTCTCCATCTCAGGGGTTTCAGATGACAGGGTGTCATTCTGAGGGATGAGTCATTGATTAAAACTTTGGCCACAGCCTCCCACAGCAGGAGTGTGTGGCAGCTGGGAGGCACTCTCCCAGTGTTGGGAGATGGGGTGGTAGCTGGACAGGTCATTTTATAGACAGCAGCGTGCTTTGGCCTATGGCATAGCACAGAGGCTTTGGACAGCGGAGTCAGACCAATGTGGCTGCACATCCTGACTCTCTCATTACCTTGTGTTTTTCACATCTGCTTCACTGTTTTCTTGTTCAAAATATACCAAATAACACCGAGGGGTAGAAAGTTAAGTTCTTCCTGCACACCTGCTCCTGAGGGGGAAACTGTTAAAGTTTGTTATTTATCTTTTTCTATGTCAATGCCAATAACGATGGCTCCAATTGTCATCGCGGATTATGCAGATGTATGGTTCTGAGCTTCTTACACTCACGTGGAATCATTCTATAGAGACTGTCTGGAACTCTCTTTTGCTTACTGTACATATAGAGATCCTTCCATGCCCATACATAAAGAAATGTCTCCTTTTAAAAGCTCTGTTATGGGGCACCTGTGTGGCTCAGTGGGTTAAGCCTCTGCCCTTGGCTCAGGTCATGATCTCAGGGTCCCGGGATCGAGCCCCGCATCGGGCTCTCTGCTCAGTGGGGAGCCTGCTTCCCCCTCTCTGCCTGCCTCTCTGCCTACTTATGATCTCTCTCTCTGCCAAATAAATAAATAAAATCTTAAAAAAAAATAAAAGCTCTGTTATGTTCCATGCTGAGTACAAATCATAATATGTTTGATAAGCTCTACTAATGGATATTTTAACGTTTCGTATTTTTTTTGGCTGTGAAAAATCATGCAATAAAAAATATGCTTTTATATATCTACCCATGTGTACACCTGCTGAGTATCTCTGTGGAGTACGTTCCCAGGAGTGGAACTGCCGTGTTGGGGGGGTCTACACATTTAACATGATGATTATAGAGCCAAATCTTTCTAAGAGGAAATTGGGCTGACCTGTATTTCCATTAATAAAGAATGAGTGGCCTTTGTCCCACACTTTGACCTGTATTTTTATTGCAATTGTTTACATAAGGCAATGGATATATACTCAAGAGTTAGCGCCTAGTAGACATGAACATCATCTGTGCTCTTTGCCATTGTCACAGGAGCTTCCAGGAACACCAGCTCATGGTAGCACAGCCAGAGAGCCACAACCACCCAGAACATTCTACCTCAGTGGCAGCCATTACGTTGGGTCCAAGCCTGAGGCGATGCTTGTTCACAGGACAGGTGCCCTTGCATAATTCTCCACTCTACTTTGATGCCAGGGAACATGTGGGCAGTATATTTTTCTTCCTTATTTACTTTCAAGCCTGATAACTATCATGGAACTTTTAAATTTTCTGTTTGGCCACTAGGCCAAGATGCTTTTTATAAGACTTAGCATTCACATTTGCTTTTTTCCTGGATAAGACTAAAGGCAAATGATCAGACACAAGAGTTTGTTATCTCTAGGAGTTGCCCTCAGGGATGGAGTAAGGATTTAAAGAAAGGTTGAGTGTCCTTCCAGCCACTATCCCCAGTGGTTAAAGAAACTCGGAGTGACTTTCTCCTATCCCCCATGATCAGAAGGAGGCGAACTGGTTTTTGTTTGTTTTGTTTGTTTGGCAAACTTTTGGGTGTGGACTGCTTACCGGTCACTTTGTTTTAAACTAATACTCAGTTTGTTAAATTTGTGAAGTTAAAAACAGACTATCTCCTTAGGTTTTTGTTATTCTACAAATCTTGTTATTCTATTTCTTGTTATTTCTATTTGTAAACTTGGTTAAGAACAACCATTTTCACTTTTTTCTTTCTTTGTTTTCTTTTTCTAATGTTTGAAAATCTCAAATGATACAAATTAAACTGCCTTACACAATTACTCCCATAGAGTTCAATTAATTAAATTATTTTAAGTATTTTAAACTTAAAATATTTGGCCTTATTTTTGAGATCTCTGAAAGTCTACACTAATAAGCAGGAATTTTCCAAGTGTTTGAATAGCTCTGGCAAATCTAATTCACCCAAATTCTCTTAAAAGTTCAATACTATTTTTAAGTTTTGTTTAGACTTAAAATCACAAGCCTAAATTATCAGAAACCTTTTAAAAATTGTATGTTAAGTTAAAACATAGAGACTATTCCTAAACCAAATGATTGTTTTATCATTTCTCATTTAATTCTGAGCTTTCCTAGAGCATTTTTAAAAATTTCATCAGGCTGAGGTTACCAATGCCTTTATTAATTTACATAAGTTTGGAGCAGGAGGGATTTGGGGACTACATGTGTCTAGGATGGTTTTATTAGAGCCACGCTGAACAAGTAGGACTTTTTTCCTAGCTGATGTACTGACAGGAGACTCCCAAGTTCACACCCCCTTACCTGTGCTGGTTTCATAACCAGCATTTCCTGGATTCAAATTATACACTTAGCTAGTTTACTCATAACCTCTTTCAACTCTACTCACTTAATTTAAATAGATGCTTTCTACATTTTTATCCAGACTGCATAAATTTCCTTGACCACCAAATTGGTTTCTGCATTCTTTCATACTGAATTTACCTTGAATTCCTTTCATACTTTTATCTGACTCTGCGGCGGTAGGACCTGGTATCTGTCCGTATCTCTTGTTTCTTTGATGCCTGACTCCCTCAGCAGACTCTGAGCATCAGGAGGACTGTTTTGCTTATCACTGACACCCACTACAGTGCTTGCTGGTAGTAACTTCTTGATAAGTCAACAGTTTAATAAATGGAAGGGCTCAAGAATGAATGACTGGATTAATGAATAAGCTTCTTGGGTGAAAAATCAAGGACACTAATATGTGTCAGGCCCAGAATCATAGGATTACATTCTCAAACAAAAAGAGGACAAAGTGCGCCATAGTGTCTCAGATGTCTCGAGGTGGGTGGGACATATGTTCCGAGAGAGGGAAAAGGAACACTGGCAAGAGTTTGTGTGATTACTGTTTACTGGGCTCTGTGCACAGTCTCTACACTGATGAGCTCCCTTTTTATGACAGATTTGTTAAGGTACATACATAGATGAAAAGCAACTTCTAAATGGCTAGCAAATTTGTCCCTGGTCTCATCACTGGTAAAGGAAAGATGAAAGACTCAGATTAAAGTTTGTCTGACTCTGTTCTTTCTGTTATACCATAATACCTAACTCTGGGAATTCATTTATTCCTTCAACAAACATTTAATATTTGTCCTATTTTAGGTCAGTGCTAGACACTGAAGTTATTAAAATGAATTAGATACACTTGCTTACCTTCTTAGGAACTCACTGTTTTTAGGGAAGACAAATATAGAAATAATGAATAACTATGTCATCACTCATTCGCTCATTTATTTATTCAAAAATATTTATCCAATATCCAGTGATAGGACAGGTACTGGAGATGCAACGGGAAACCAAACAGACATGCCACCTGGCCTCATGGAGATTACAGTCTAGTGGGGAAGACTGCTTCATGTAAGTGACTATAAAACCATAATCATGAAAGGGCTCTGATGTAGGAGTTCATGATGTTTCATGTGTGTATGGTAGGGCGGGATTTGCCCTAGTCACGTATGTCAGGGAAGAGGAGGTGACTCCTGAGGTAGCCAGGTGAAGTGTTGAGGCAAGCGGTTCCAGGCAGAACAGCAGTAAGCATTAATATCTAGGGCAGGAAGGAATATGACAAATTCAAGAAACTGAGACAAGTCAGTTTGCTTAGAGTGGACCAAGCCTGGTGAGGCTGGATCAGTGACTGGTGGCTGGACTGTGAAGCCTCAGTGTGTTTGTTTGTTTGTTTCTTTCTTTCTTTTCTTCTTTCCTTCCTTCTTTTCTTTCTTTCTGGGAGAGAGTATATGTGAACAGGAGCAGGGCATTGAAGGGGTAGGGAGATGGACAGAGAAAGAGAGAATTTCCAGCAGATTCCCTTACTCCCAACCCCCCAGCATAGAGCCTGATGCGGAGCTCCATCTCACAACCCTGAGATCATGACCTGAGCCAAAGTCAACGGTCAGATGCTTAACCTACTGAGCCACCCAGGTGCCCCCAGTATCTTTTTCCTCAGAGTGATGGGAAGCCATTGAAGACATTTAAGCAGAAGGATGACAAGATGCATCTGTGTTTTGAAAAAAAGTACTTCATAAGTAGTATTAAAAGCAAATAGCACTGGGTGTGGTGCATAAACAATGAATTCTGGAACTCTGAAAAGAAATTTAAAAAATATTAAAAAAAAAAAAGCAGATAGGTGCCCCTGGGTGTCTCAGTTGGTTAAGCATCTGCCTTCGGCTTAGGTCATGACCCCAAGGTCCTGGGATCAAATCCTGCATCAGGTTCACTGCTCAACGGGGTGTCTGCTTCTCCCTCTCCCTCTGCCCCTTGCCTCTGCTCATGCTCTCTCTCTTGCTCACACTTTCAAATAAGTAAATAAGTAAAATCTTTTTTAAAAAGCTTTTTTAAAAAGATTTTTTTAAGTAAAATCTTTTTTAAAAAGCTTTTTTAAAAAGATTTTAAAAAGCTTTTTTAAAAAGATTTTAAAAAGCTTTTTTAAAAAGTATGGGTAAGGGGGTGAGGTAAGAATGGGGCTATAGGAAGAGCTGGAGGAGACAGGAAAGAAATTCGCTTGAATCAGGATGGTGGTGGTTGTAGTGAGGAGATGACAAGTAGGCAGACTCAAGAGATAGTTAAGGCAGTGCTGTTGATAGGACTTGGTGGTGGACTGGATACAGAGCATGGATGAGAGGGAGATGCCAATGATATTTCCCAAGTTTCTGGCTTAAGTAGTTGGAGGAGAGGTGGCATCATTCCCTGAGGTACAGAGGGTTGAACAAGGACCAGGTATGAGGAGGAAAGATCATGAGTTTACATTTGGACCTGTAGAGTTTGTGGTGGCTTGGAGACAGTCCAGCACACATATCAAGTAGGCAATGGATGGATATTCTGGATCCCAGAGGAGAAGTCTCGATTGGTGGTATAATGTAGAAAGTACAATAAACTAGCTATGTACAGGTGCCATGGGGGTGGGATTTTGCTAGTAGAGGACGTCATGCATACCCAGTATACAGAAGAAGGAATTTTTATCCTTTGTAATATTATTACCTTATAATAATATAATATTTTCCAATTTACCAGCTCTTTCAGACCAGTTGTATAATTTGAACATCATGACACCTTACCAAGAATGACTATCTGTGTTTTACAGTTAAGAAAACTGATGCTCAACCTCTCACATTTGATAGGACATGCCTGGATATAGTCTATTCTTTACCTCCCATTTTCTTCTTTCGTCTTATTTCTCTATCCTGCCCAAATGGCTGTAAAAATTAGAACTTTATCAGAATAAATATATTACAATGCTAATGCTAGCCAAAGAATTCCAGGTTATAAAAGAGTGTGTTTGCCTTTATGTGTGGGACTGATGAGCTCTCTGAATATTGGGATGGCTGCTCTGTGCCCGCCCCCCACCCCAGGGACAGCATTATACCCCAAGGAGACAGTACAGGGCAGACATTGCTTAGGTTTATTAGTCCCCAGTTTTTCTAATAGTTTGCATTATTTTTCCCTACTGTCTGAGTTTCAAAAGCTCTGAAATTGCTTGTTCTCACCCTCTGCTGTATTTTCTGGTCCAGCTAAACCCAGGAAATGGCGTATGATCATACCAAAAGCTTTGCATGAGTTTAAGAATGTGGGGTGGGGTGTGTGCTTTATTTTGTCAGAAAATCTTTGCCAATGTCTAAGAAGCTGTCTAAGAATGTCTAAGAATGTCTAAGAAGCTGATAGCTCTTAAGTCATACTGACTTTTTAAAAAAGATTTTATTTATTTAAGATTTTATTTATTTATTTGACAGAGGGAGACACAGTGAGAGAGGAAACAGAAGTAGGGGGAGTGAGAAAGGGGGAAGCAGGTTTCTCGCCAAGCAGGGGGCCTGATGTGGGACTTGACCCCAGGACCCTGGGATCATGACCTGAGTAGAAGCCAGATGCTTAACGACTGAGCCAGCCAGGAGCCCTGACTTTTTTTTTTTTTAAGTAGTTTCTATTTATAAAGTCTCACAGGAAGTATAGGAACTAACAAGGAGCTAGTCTCTTCTCCTTATCCAGAAGCAAAGGAATCATGACCGTGGCTGATGTGCTACATCCTCTAATTGATTATCTTCTCTATAACACCTTTATTGTGAAACTGGTTTTACTGCTCACGCAGGTAAACTGACTTCCCTGGTCGCTGAGGTTGTTAATACCAGATGAAACCACGTTTCCATGACTCGTGACTCAGCCCCTTTGCCACATGGATAGAACCAGAATGTTATGTGGCAACCTGGAGAGTTGTTTTACCATTTTACTCTTGTCTTCAGAGAAGGTCTCATTTTTATTGTTCCTTATGTGTTAGGTTCTATGTAGTGTTATTCAGTTTCTATTAAGATATCTAGAGATTACATAACATCCCTTAGGAACCTCAGTTTGTATTTAACCTTCCTTATGTCCAGGAAGTCCTTATATCCCATGAATTGGCAATATCCTTTTCCACTCTGTCAGATAAAGGAAAATGGAAAACAGTCTTTTGGAAGTTAACCAAAAAATTGGTAAAGTATATTGTTAATGTAAAACATCTAAGTTATATTTTCCCCATGCAATGATCTATATTACCATTCATAATCTAGTCAGTTTTTTCAAAACTCACTAGAATACAAGCTGCACACTTTGGTTATATATCTGTATCTGTGTTTTTAGGTCTGTGTCCATCTCCATATTTGTCGGTACAGTTATATAGAATGATTTTTTGGAGGATGTATCCAACATACTAACAGCTACTGTTGCTGGCAGGTGGAATTACGAATATTTTATTGTTTTCTATTTTTTATAATTTTTCCACAATGCAAAAGTATTAGCTAAAAAAGAAAAAAATATTTTTTAATCTGTTTTTTTTTTCAATCTACTGATCTAGGATATTAAAATGAATTTTAGGCTCACCTACGAGATTGTGGGAGCAATAGTAGTTGTATTTGTAATAATCTTGCTTAGCTAGGGAACTGGTTAAAAACTAGCAAGTAAGAGAAAACAAGTACAAAATAATGTAGCAGTGACTTAGTAATCTATCTTCTGAAATAGTAAAATCAAGAGGAAGCTGTTGGGGAAGCTACTTAAAGGGGATCAATTTTCAGATGTGGTTTGAAGTGTGTGGCTGGTGTGATGGTAAAAGTGGAAGAAAGTCTGTGAGGTGACCAAGCAAAGGGTCAATAGTGAGACCCAATGCACTGTGGTTACAGGACCTCAAGTCGATCGGCTTTGTGGAATAGAAGCTGAGCTGAGAATATGCACTCAGCATATGTGCATGTTTATTCTTTAGAGAGGGATCCACATGGACATTCAGTCACAAACGCAAGTATTATATATCACATATTAGGGGCTATGATTCTTATGGTTGCAGATGGTTGATGGAAGCAGTCCCAGGGGTGTGAATATTGCTTGCCTATAAAAAGGTGTATTTCTCTATATGGAAAACTCAGCAGTGAAAATGGCCCATGAAAATGGACTCTAGGTCTGAACTTAGACCATACTGCTCTCCTGGGACCTGCAGCAAGATTCATTTTACCAAGTGGCCAATGTAGGAGATGGAGGAAGCCAGCGACACTGCCAAAGTTCTTGTGTTCTTATCATAGTTTTTTTGTTCACATCAGAACATAGAATACCAGTGATATTGCCAATGTTCTTATGATGCTTAATCAAGGAGGAACTGAATTCTCCCATCCCTTCGAGACACCAAGATTCCACTGACCTTAACCAAACCAACATACAATGTTCCCACCTGCATTTGGAAATGTATAGAAAAGTCTATTAATGAGCATTGGTTCCAAGCTTCCCACTGGAACCTACTGTTTCTCATGACACTTATAAAGTATATTTTAGTATAGGAGTTCAACCCTTCCCACCCTCCCCCCAAAACAACCAACAAACAGTGACAAAACCTAGCTATATACCAACAATGTGGTAAGGTAGTTGTGAGGTAGATGCAAAATATTTATGGGAATCAGAATAAACCAGTTTATGTAGAGTTTGCTTGCCTTAGAGAAAGGAAACAAGAATTATGAAATCTACATGAGAATATTTATTAAATTGATCTGATGGTGATGAGCCACAAGGGTTAGAGCCCTTGTACTACAGATGGTAAGCTATAAGGAATTGGTTTATGTCAATACTTTCAATATTTTAAAAATACAAACAAATTCTAAATATATATTCACAGATATTAAATATTAATATAAATTATATATATTTTACAGACACCTGTTATATTTCAGAGGATATAATCAGGACAAACAGAACAAGAGTTATAAAAGCTGTATATGTTCACTGAAAATGTATGTATAGGTGATTGATAGAAATGCTAGTATATTTGCAACTTCTTGTACTTCTGCAGCCATAATTAAAGAAAAAGTTATGAGTGACATAGTGATTCCCCAAATTAAAATGCCTCTGTGCTCACTTTGAACAAGCACCGTCTATATTTTTATGAGCCTTCTATTGTGCCTAACAATTACATGTTCTGAAAGAGTTTTGCTTCCAGGATGGTAGAGTAAATTTCTAATCTAACAGCCTAACACCCTGGCAGATAACAACTGTAACTTCTGAATAACAACAAAAAAAGTCTCTTTGAGGGCTCTGGAGAGTGTAGAAAAGCCAAAAGGGAGTCAAAACTTGGAAGATGTGACTGCCAGTGACCAGCATCAGTTTTACCCTAAGGGTGATGACGGTATGGGCAGGAAGGGTTAAAACTTCAGTAGAAGGCCTGTGTCTATCTGGCAAGAGGAGTTAGAGAAAGGATCCATGAGCAAGTCAGACTGCTGGAAGTGATGAGGGAAACTCCAGAAATGAGAGAACCAGGGAAGGGAATGTCAGATTCTGTGTATAAACTGCCCAAGACTCTGACAGGCTGTTGACCAACACATGCAGAGCCAGCCCCAGAGCAGGAAAGTTTGCGTTTTGCACTTTGAGTCTAACCAAGTTAATTGCTTTCTAAAGAGTAAAAAAAAGAGAGAAAGAGCAAGCCAAAGAGAGAGCGAGCATGCAAATACTCTTTGGAGGGATATAAGAGAATTGAGAGTCTTCACAACATAGTATTAACATATCAAAGACCTAGTCAAAAATTACTTGATGTTTGAATAACCAGGAAAATAAAACCCATTCCTATGGGAAATAATAGTCAACAGATGCTATCTCCAAGTTATTCAAATTGTCAGAAAAGAACATTAAAGTAGCAATTATAACTATGCTTAATCAGGTAAAAGAAAATATGCTTGTAACAAATGAAAAAAGACAATCTCAGAAGACAAGTAGAAACTCTTGATATGATTTTTTTAAACGTGATAGAAAAAAAGGTAAAATTATAACAAATATGTGAAAAGTTGTACGTAACCCTGCATGTGCAATGATGGTATGTCAGGCCTCTGACTGCCATCTGTCACGGATGTCCTAAGTGACAAGAAATGAGAACTGCTATAATAAAGAATAAGGAACTACTGACCTTTGTCATTGTTGGTTGGTTGGTTGGTTTGATTTTAGGAGATTGTCACAATCAGAGCTGTGACTTGAAAAAAATCTTATTAAAAGGTGTTTAGATGATTGAAGAGGAAATAGACTATAGGTGGACTACCACACACACCCAAAAAAAGGACGGCAAGAAATGTTTATAGCAAATATAACAAAATGTTATATAGTTATTGTATCAAGTGCAATTGTATAAAATACCAAAATTGATAAGAAATATAGTAAGATATAAAAAAAAGGTGACAAAAGACATAGACTTACAATTCCTAAATGAAAGAGCCATAATTTAGTAAACAAACATAACAAAAAGTCTAGTTTTACTATCAGTCAAGGAATTCCAAACTGAAATAATTATATTTAATTTGCAAATTAAATTAGCAAAATTTTGATGATAATATTGAGTTTCAATTGAGGGCATAGGAAAACTGCATATTCATATATTATATACAAAAGTGTATGTAAGACAGTTCAACTGGTTTGGAAAGTAATTGACAATGTGTCAAAACTGTAAGAGTATGCATATCATTAAACCCAGTAATACTAATTTTGCATATACAGGCAATAAACTCAAACATTAAAAAGCTACATAAATGAAGTTTTTCATCCATCACAAAGTAGCTTACAATAGCAAAAAAAAAAAAAAAAGGTAGTGCTGAGAACAAGATCCAACAATAAAGAAATTTTTAAGTAGATTAGGATACTTTCATAGGATGGAAAGTTGTGCAATCATTAAAATCTTATGGCTATGAAGACTATTGCAAAATTGAAAGATATTATGAGTAAAGGAAACAGTCAATAAGATATATAATATGATCATATTCTCTAAAAAATGCACTTGAAAAATGAGCCAAATTAAGATTGTAATTATGTGAGAGCACTGGTGTTCTTGGGTTATGACTGATTTTTACCCTCTAGTTTTAAACCATTTATTGTGCTTAAAATTATAACTTTTAAAACAATCTAGCTGAAGGTTTCTGAATCTTGGGAATAGAGTGGGAATAATGAGAAAGGCATGGACTGAAAGGTGAAGAGAAGGTCAGATGGAGAGCATCTGGACCTTGATCATGTGTGGGTAGTGGGAGAGGGCAGTGTCAAACGTGTTTAGATTCCTAGGTTTTAATCCTGGATGATTAGGAGGAGACAATTCCAGAATGAAATATAGGGAAAACAGGAGGTCAGCAAGCACAGAAGGGAAGAATATAGATCCTATATTGGGCATGTTCAGCCCAAGGGACCAGTTGGACTTCTCAGTCCAGCAGACCATGGGAAATGGGAGAAATCAAAGAAACAAGGCATGATGTTTATCCTATGGATGTGAACAGCTGAATTCCTGAAATGGAATAAGGTCACCAAAGAAGAATGGGGGAAAAGGGGCTGACAGTAGAATTGAACTGAAGGGTGAGAATAACAAGGAAAGCAGTGGAAAAAGAACAAGATTCACCAAAACTTAGAGGTAAAGAACTGGGTCCAAGTCCCATCTTCCTCATTCCGGCAAGTGCAGTGGTTGCTCACATTGGTAGTCCCTTTTGAGCCACGCTTCCCTTCCCCTTGAACAAGGTTTGGGTCTGTGACTTGCTCTAGCCAATGGAATATGACAGAAGTGATACTCCGCCTGTTCTGGTTTTAAGACTTAAGAAGTCTTTTGTTCTTTGGGGAGCTCTGAGCCTCCGTGTAAGAAATCCAATAATCTGCTGAAGAAACCATATATAGAGAGAGATGCCCTAAGACTGTGTGGGGAGGGAGAGAGACAACCATCTCAGCATCCCAACTGAGCCCAGCCTTTTAGCTGTCCCCAGCCAGGTGCCAGATATGTCAGTGAGCCATCTAAGACCTTCCAGCCCCAGTCACCATCTGATACAGCTTCATGACAAATCCCAAGTGAGGCCATAAAAGGAACAGTCCAGCTGAGCCTTAGTCTATCCACACAGTCGTTTGAAATAATAAATTGGTTGTTGTTTTAAACCACTAAGCTTAAAGTAATTTGTTAGGCAGCACTAGATAACTGAAACCACAAGTTAATCAAGGAACTTACCCTACGCACAGCTTTTGTGCATGCAGAAGTGATAATTGGTTTACCATCAGGGTCAAATGAGATCATGTGCTCAATGATTCTGAATTTTTTTTTCCATAAAAGCACCCTTGGTAGCAGAGGACAGTGAATGACCTACCTCCTGCGTCTGGAGAGTATGTCTATTTCTTGGGAGGCTGTGGTTTCATAGTAAACATAGCCAGTTTTGTGTTCTTCATAAAGTAGCCCCATTATTATTTTTAAATGTATTTTCTCTGGTTCCACATACACTGGTTTTCCTATGTCTTCACATCCTTCTACTGTATCATGGTGAATTTGGGGGTGGGGACGTAAATACCAAGTGAAAGATGTAGGGACATATAATCTATAAATGTGCAACAAAGGAGAATTACTGGTAAGGATAGAGGGAGAGTACTCAAGAGAGGCAGGACAAGCAACAAATTCCCAGATCTTGGAAAACTGAGAGGTTTGTTTAACCATCAAATGTTGCAGAAAGGTCACTGGATTTGGTTGGATGGCAAGTCATCAAGATAATGGTTTCTTTGGTGAGAAAGCCCTAGCCAGGGACAGAATGAAAGTGGACAGAGTAGGCTTTTTGAAGGCATTGGGAGAGAAAGGAAGGCAAATGATAGGAGAATGTACATTCAGGAAGAAGTGGAGGTATGAGAGGGATTTTATTCTGGTAACTTTTGTTTTAGAATAGAAGTCTGCACATGTATTTAATGATGGGTAAAAAAAGCAATGAAGAGGGAAAGAATTTGACAGATATAAGGCAGAGAGATGATAAAATAAAAGACAAGATTCAACAAGAGTCAGGAGGCTTAGTATGGCTAATACAAATAGAATTAGCCTCGGAAAAAATGAAAGAATCATCTCTGTAATGGGAGGGAAGGAGCAGAAAGCAGAAAAAACAGAGACACATAGAAGTGGAAGGGAGAGGGAGGACGTTCACGTTGTGCATCTTCAGCCCTTTGGACACGACACCAGGTCACCTGCACAGATGGGATGTGTGGAGCCTTGAAAAATGGGAGGTAAAATTTAATATATTGGAAGGATGGCAGAAGGAATCAGCTGGAGGTAAGTTGATATCCAAGCAGCAGTGAGGGTCTGGCCTAGGGTAGAGAACATGAATTTATGGTAGCATCAACCACTGACCTCATTGAATAATTTTATATCGAGAGACAGACAGACAGAGACACAGAGAGAAAGAGACACACCGAGAGAGATAACAAGAAAATGGGGGTTTTCCAACAGCAGGGATTGAAAATTCAGTTACATCAGGAGGATATGTCAGAGAAGGGATGCTTGGGCTGCCAGAGCATGTTTCATCAGGTGGAATGTGATGTAGGCTGAAAGTATGTTGGTGGACGAGGGGCACATGGCAGGGTCTAGGGCTGGACAAGACAGACATGTTGGACATATTGGATATGATGGACATGAAGGACACCATCAGCTGGTGTGAGAGAGGAGGAAATGTTAAATGCAGTCAAAGACCTTTCACATTCACAGATCTTAGAGTTTGAATAATTGCCCATAGTGATGTGTTGCCAAGTGTAATTATGATTCTGAATGGCTGAAGTGGTGTAAAGAGTAGAGTGAATGGTTTGAGGAAGTCAAGACTAGTGGGTTTGAAGTATTGTCTTATGAATGGTGTGATGGTCAGTTCTATGTGTGAACTTGGCTTGGTTATAGTTCCCAGTTACTCCATCAAACACTAATTTGGTGGTGGTGGGAAGGTATTCTGTAGTTGTGATTAAATTCCATAATCAGTTAACTTGAAACGAGTGAAATTATTGTAGATAGTCTGAATGGGCTTGATTCAGTCAGTTGAAAGGCCTTGAATTCTCAGGTCCTGGCTGAAGCTTCTTTAAAGCAGAGGACAGCAGCTTCAGCCAGTACCTGAGAATTCCAGCCTGCCCTTCCTGATGGCCTGCCATACGGACTTTTGGACTTCCCTACAGTAAATCTCTTAATACATTATTTCCTGGTGGTTCTGTTTCTCTGATTGAATACAGATATAAGGGATGAGCTAGGGAGAAAGAATGTAAGCCTTTACCTTCTCCTGCTCATGTGATTTTGGTACTTCTTTGCAATATACAGGTAAAAAGGTGAATGTAATTCAGATTTGAGCTGGAAGGAATAAAGGGTGGATGGATGGATGGATGGATGGATGGATGGACGGACGGACGAGTGAAAGAGTGAGTGCTTGGGTACATAATTAAATGGTCCCTTGTATCTTGCCTCTAAAATAGGAAGAAAAAATTGCTATTTACTAACCTCATGGAGGTGAGATAATGCTAGGGGTACTTTTAAAATCTAGACTTATTGGTAAATATAGAACATTTATTTTCCATCTTAATCATTAACAGAAAACATTTTCAGCCAGGGTTTTTTCAAGTCACCTGAAAAGCTGCTCTGTTCATTCCCCCTCCCAGTATTAAGCAGGATGTGAAGAACGGCTCCACTGGAAATGTTGGTCTTTTGTTGAGTAGATACAAGAATGGTAGCTTTTTTTTTTTTAAGATTTTATTTATTTATTTGACAGAGAGAGAGATCACAAGTAGGCAGAGAGAGAGAGAGAGAGGGAGGGAGAAGCAGGCTCCCCGCTGAGCAGGGAGCCAGATGTAGGGCTCGATCTCAGGACCTCGGGATCATGACCTGAGCTGAAGGCAGAGGCTTTAACCCACTGAGCCACCCAGGTGCCCCAAGAATGGTAGCTTTGATTTAGGACTTAAAATGGGACAAAATAAACAAAATTTTTTCTTTCCCTTATCTCTTTTCTTCTTCCACAGTGGGAATGAAATAGAACTTCATTTTATTGGGATGACTGGGTGGCTCAGTTGGTGAAGTGTCTACCTTTGGCTCAGGTCAAGATCCCTGGGTCCTGGAATAGAGCCCAAGCATCGGCATCAGCATCGAGCTCTGCTTAGGGGACGCTGCTTCTCCCTCTGCCTGTTGCTCCCTCTGCTTAAGCTTGCTCTCTCTGACAAATAAATAAATAAAATCTTTTTTTTTTTTTAAGAACTTCATTTTGTTTAACAAATCTTTCCTGAGTGGCTCCTGGGGACAGGTGAGCCTTAGGGACAACAGAGGACTTGAAATACCTCACAGAAGAGGTGGAAATTTCTCTGCAGCACTCCACCAACCAAATCTCAGTTTGATCCTTGCTTTTAGGGACGTTAAGGAAGCTTTTAAATTTCTGATTCAAAGCTGTGCACCACCTCCCTGGAATCGGAAATACATCACTTCCATTAGCGCTTCTCTGATGGTGATAGGTGTGGCGGGCCAGATGAAGCAAATAAACATGAGAATGATGTTCCTCCTTTGTGTGTTGGCTCCCTGCCCAGAGGCTTGTGCCCTTGTGGGACATCCTCTGGGACCCTGTGAGATAGCTTTCCTATATGGTGATCTGAGGGAGCGCTGCTCCAGCCTGATGTCTGCCCGCTGCTGCTCTTCTGATGTCTCTGGGTGTGACTGGCTACGTGCAGGATGACATGGCGGAACCTTCTGTGCAGATGAGCTAAGTCGTCCCCGTGGGGGAACATTATCCAGAGGCAAGAAGGAGCCAGCCATGCTGCCCTGACTCAGCACAGAGCCCTAGTCTTCAGAGGAGTGTAGTGACGATAAGGGCAGTACATTCGTTTTGTGCCATGCTGGATTCCGATGCCCCCTGGACCTAAGGAGAGAGAATGGTTGGTAAGGACTGTAGAGCTGTTCTGCTAAAACCGTAATTACTGGGATAGCGGAAAGTGTGGCTTAAGTGACTGTCACTGAAATGACAGGAGAGAATTCCGCCTCACTTTGCCATCCGCCACCAGACAGCTGAGGCATGGTGCCGGGCTGGAGGCTGGGGGCGGTGCAGTGAATGGCAGCTGCAGAGCCCACTGGGGTCCCCGCTCTGAGCAGAGTGTGTGCGTGCAGTGCCAGCAGGAGAGGACTGGGGAGGGGGGGGAACCCCATAGCACAGGTTCCCGTGGACTCCCCCTGGACACTTAGGGGCTCTTGGCAGGGGAGTAGAAAAGAGCCTCTGGGGCTTGAAACATCGCTGTTACCATGACTCTGGCTCTGTCCCTGGGCAAGTTAGGTCCAGGGAGCATCGGGCCACATGAGGACCCAGACGAGTCCCCATTTGCATCTGGTGAGGGAGCCTCCTGCCAGATAAAGTTAGAGGGCCAGCCAGGGCTCTGAAGTGCAGCACGGGCCCTCATAACTCTTTTGTTCAGACCAAAATGTAAAACCATTGTGTTCAAACATTTTATTAACCATGTCCTATTTATTTGTCGGCACGGCTCCGTTAAATGCCAGCCTGCCCTGTATCTGGTTCTTAGTGTAAACTTGCCTTTTTGACCAAGGAAATCGAGTCACGGCCACTTCCACTTCCTTCGGCTGCAGGTTGGCCGTATTCTGATGACCTTTAGTGTCCCTGGAGGTATTGTCTTGTCTATTCCGAGGCACGGCCACATTGCCTGCTAGTGTTTGGGCGTCAGGGAACTGGGCTGGGTCGGAGTCAGGAGGTGGTGTATGGCGTATGTCAGTTCAAAATGGCTGCTGACGAAGTTGTAGAGGGTTTCTAGAAGTTCTTGAAATTCTGCGTGCCTAGCAGTGGATCCCAAACTCCTTTATTTTTTAACCATGGAAGGGGCTGTGTGCCACCTGGGGGCTTCTCCCAATGCACAGTGAAAATGTAATGTTTTGTTCATACCTTCCTCAGAGGAGAGGGCCTGAACAGCTTATGGATACTAGAAAACACGCATTTGGTTTCTTCTTTCAATAATTTTTTAAGTGTTTACGTTCCTCAATGTGTATCATTAGATAGAAGCAGTGGGGTCAATAACACTTGGAATTGTGTAATGAGAGAGGTCAGCTTCTTACTTCCTGTATTTATAATGATGGAGCTCATTGGGTATCACTCTGCCCAGTGAAAGCTGGTAAATCAATAGTGCTTTTACAACCTGGATAATAATAAACCTTGCATTAAATGGGCAATGCCAACATATGAGTGGGGAGGGAGGAAAGAGGAGGTACCGCCACCATGCATGAGAAGGACGGTGACACCTATGAAGAAGCATTAATTCCTTTCCCTGTTCCAACATACTCTCCTCTCACTCATAGGAAATTATTCAAAGATGGCAACAAATTTTTCAAATGACCTTTATAGCTACTGGTTTGGAATGACTTTTGGCTGCTTGCTGGGGGAAAAAAAAGATCTCAGAGATGAATTGTCAGGTCAGGACATGAGCTCCTTCTTCCATCAAGATCAGGCACGTTCTGTACTTGATTTAGGTTGAGTGTGTACTATTGAAGAAATACAATGTGAACGTGTAGTTAACACAAATGTGCTTTGTTGGCCGCCAAGCTCCAGGCTGCTCTCACTGGTCATAATGATTGGTGCCCCAGCTCCCCAACCCTGCAGACTCTAAGAGGTCTCCCTGCAAAGAAAGCACCTGGCACAGATTTTTTTCTGAGAATCATCTTTCCGCAGTAAAGTGTAACATGTTTCCCATGAAGCGTGGGGGTTGAAGAAGCAGTGCTAGTTGGAAGACATCCTGAAGGAGACTAGCAGCTGCCTTGGTTTCTCTCAGCTTGTGGGAGTTGGGGGGCTCTGGTTTGGAACTTGCTTTCCACCCATTTACTCAGGGACTATTGTACTTTGGCTGTAGGAGAACAGGGCAGCACGGGAAGAACCCAGATGACGCTTGTCACAAGACAGGAGCTCTTTCGAGGTAAGAGCTTTCAGGTTATTGCAGGTGGTGGAGGCAGAGGGCTGGGGTTGGTGCGGGTGTGGTGACCAGAAGCTGCTGAAATACCAAACTGCTCCATGAAGCCAAAACATTCTCTGGATTCTGATAAGCTTAATTAAAATCTAAATAACATTGTGTTTTCTGCACCTGAACGATTGTGATGACTTTTCTTTAGCTCACACAGAAAAAGGTCTGTCATTAGTGGATCTTTTATAAAAAAGAGGTAACTGGCCAGGTTTTGGTATTAAAAAATAATAATAATAAATCCCAAAACCCCAAGCCCGATACTGATCCTGGTTTTCAGATAAATAAGAAATTCTGGGTTCTTTCAGTGGGAACTAGAAGTTTAACTGCCTCCATGATTTTCTTTTACATGAAAATGTTAAAGTTGAGCAAATAAACCATGATTTCTTGTACTGTTATTTATAGAGGAGAATATTGCCACCAGGAAGCATGTCTGCTAATGTGTTTTGGCCAAGTTCTCCTTAGAGACAGTGATTAATAGAAGGAATGGGTGGAAAATTAGTATACACAAATAACTATTCAGAAATGGGGGTGAAATGCTAATGCAGTGACCTTTAAATCTTCATTTTTCTTTATTTCTCTCAATGCTAATTAATGAATGCGTTCAGCACCAGGAGGAATTTGTGTCCAAGTTCCAACTCCCAGCTAAGTGGTATTTTAAGAATTTCTGAGACTGAGTCTCAGAGAGGAACTGACCTGAGCTTCCTGGGCTCCCATTCCTGTTGCTGTCTTGTGGCTTTCCCCCAGAGAACAAAAAGTGCTATGGTCCGGCTGCTCATTAGCACAGCTGCACAGCCTCTGTGGTTAGCAATGTAATTAGTTTCAGAGTAAGTGAAGGTAGGAGAGGTTTGGAGCCCAGCATGTTTACTGAGTGCTGTCCCCTGGACAACAGAATCCCTGCCTGCTTGTTAAGGAGACCTGAACTATTGTATGCCCAGAGCTCTAGGACCATAGGAAGAAGCAATGTGGTATTTGGGGCCTTCCCTAAAGCAAAGGGCAAAGGTAAATTTGTAATTCAGACAATAACCTTTAGAGTGATGCCAAGGGATGCTTTCTGGAAAACACTGCCTTCATTTAGGGAGGGCAGTGGACTGAAAATGCATGCTGAGTTTGGGGTGGGAATTCCTGTCATCTGGGAGGAAGAATAGCTCAGACTGAATGAAAATGAGTTGAAGTTGTTTGGGATGAACTCATCAGGGGAAGTTTTTACAGGCATAGCTCTTCCATAATGGAACTGAGAGACAGTGAAAGTTCAAGCAGAGTTGGATGGTCATTTATGCCTCTGTCTTCAGTTTTCTTCTGTGAAATGGGTTCACTACCTACCTCATAAGGTTATGTAAGGGCCTGCTTAGCCAGAGGGAGTCATTTTGTGTTTATGCAGTGAACTTAGATTGACCCTGCCCCTCCCAGAGGAACTTACTTGCTAAGCCTAGATACAAGGGGGGGGGCCAGGCCAGGTGAAGACATCCAATCAGTGGGACGCACATGTATCTACTAGGGCAAATTGAAATTCAGTTGGCCACCCATGTGTAACCTAGCAGTTTTCTCTGTGTGTTGCAGACCTAGCATGACTGTGCAGTTTTCTCTGTGTATTGCAATCTCATTGGCCACCTGTGTATAGTCCGGCTAAACTACCTCTAAAAAAGTTAGTCTGTGAAGCTGGGAGGGGCCGCCTCTTTGTAAGAGACGGCCCTGACCGGTCAGTTTGATTCTCGATGCTTGGCGTGAAATAAAGCTTTGCTTGACCTTCTCTTTGTATCTGTCTCGTTCCTTTGATTGGACCCAACAGTTATTATTAGGATGAAATAAATTGGTATTATAGGTCACATAACAAACTCCACATAAGGGCTTGACATTACTGTTATCACTGTTATTATTTATCTGTAAAGAATGTGCTAGATTGTTTGGATATGTGTTGGAGTAACTGACCTCAAGATTCTACCCACTTCCCCCCACCAGCCCCACTGCTCTTGGGTACTATTACTCAGTAGAATTATTTTTCATCCCCACAAACCCTCTTAGGGAAGTTTTTATTTAGGACACATTCATCTACCTGTTCTTTTGAGTCTCAGTATATATCTTTAGAACAGTGATGATATTTCTGTCTGATTTTCTTGACCCACTTAGAACAATCTATACTGTTTATTGATTGATTGATTGATATAGATCCTAATTTGTTCCTAATTGATTTTAGCTAAGACACTTAAAATAACTTTGAGTATACTTTGGAAGATGTACTGAATTAAACTCTCTAGACTTATTTCTTGTTGAAATGTAGTTTTTAAGAAGGTTGTAAAATATTAACTATATTGGCAATTGTGGAGTCTAAGTCTGGTATTTCTTTTTTTTTTTTTTTTCACCTCATAGATATATACAGAACATTCCACCCTAAAACAACAGAATACTCATTCTTTTCAAGTGCACATGGAACCTTCTCCAGAATAGACCACATACTGGGTCATAAATCAGGACTCAGCTGGTACCAAAAGACTGAGATTATTCCCTGCATATTCTTAGATCACAATGCTTTGAACCTGGAGCTCAATCACAAGGAAAAGTTTGGAAGGAACTCAAGCACCTGGAAACTAAAGACCACCTTGCTTAAGAATGCTTGGAACAACCAGGAGATCAAAGAAGAACTTAATTCATGGAAACCAATGAGAATGAAGACACTTCGGTCCAAAACCTATGGGCTACAGCAAAGGCGGTCCTAAGGGGGAAATACATAGCCGTCCAAGCCTCCCTCCAAAAAATTGAAAAATCCAGAATACAACAGCTGTCTCTACACCTTAAGAACTGGAGAATCAACAACAAATCAAACCAACACCACACATAAGAAGGGAAATAAGATTAGAGCAGAGATGAATGAGGTAGAAACTAGAGATACAGTAGAACGTATCAATGAAACTAGAAGCTGGTTTTTTGAAAGAATCAATAAGATCGGTAAACCATTGGCCACACTAATCCAAAAGAAAAGAGAGAAAGCTCAAATTAATAAAATTATGAATGAAAAGGGAGAGATCACAACTAACACCAAGGAAGTAGAAACAATCATGAGAAGTTATTATCAACAGTTATATGCGAATAAGTTAAGCAACCTAGATGAAATGGGTGCATTCCTGGAAAACTATAAACTCCCAAAATTGAACCAGGAAGAAAATTGACAACCTGAATAGACCGATATCTATTAACGAGATTGAAGCAGTGATCAAAAACCTCCCAAAAAACAAGAGCCCAGGATCTGACAGATTCCCTGGGGAATTCTACCAAACTTTCAAAGAAGAAATAACACTTATTCTCCTGAAGCTGTTTCAAAAAATTGAAGCAGAAGGAAAACTTCCAGACTCTTTTTATGAAGCCAGCATTACCCTGATCCCCAAACCAGGCAAAAACCACACCAAAAAGGAGAATTTCAGACCAATATCACTGATGAATATGGATGCTAAGATTCTCAACAAGATCCTAGCAAATAGGATCCAACAGCACATTAAAAAGATTATCCACCATGACCAGGTGGGATTCATCCCTGGGTTACAAGGATGGTTCAACATTCGCAAATCAGTCAATGTGATAGAACAAATCAATAAGAGAAGAGAGAAGAACAACGTGGTCCTCTCAATTGATGCAGAAAAAGCATTTGACAAAATCCAGCATCCATTCCTGATTAAGTCTGGTATTTCTAAAAGCTATGGGTATTCTGGGGCAGACATGGTATATGAGGAGAGGGGACTGAAAAGAGGAAAAGAACACTGAAAAAATGAGTTACAGTGGCTTAAACTGTAGAAGAAAACAAAGGTCAAAGGCAGTAATTCTTCATTGGAACCATCAGATGCCACTAAATGGATGACTTTCAAAGGATGGCAGAACTCATGATAGAGAGGTTGACAAAGAGAAGGCTTGCTGTGTGACAGATGCTTTTAAAACATCACCTATTTTAGCCTTCACTAGAATCCTGATGAGAAATTGATATTCATAAAGATAAATTAACTTGCCCAAAATCTAGTTAGTAAGTGGTGGAGTTGGAACCCTATCCTAGGAATGCCTAGTTCCAAAGCTCATGTTCTTTCTAACATTCTCTTCCTGTCTGATGTAAACCTACAAATAATCAACATTCAGTGGTACTGAAACTGAGGAAACAGAGGGGTCTTCTGTTTGTAATTTATGAAGTGGTATGTCATCTAAGCTCTAAGCTCCCTCTCAACTTTCTCATAACTTGGGACATTTAAGAAAATCTAATCCTATAACTTTCCATCTCTGGATCCAGAAACTTGTTGCCAAGGGTGATTTACATATCAGAGGAAATTACTTTAGAAGATTCTAACTTGCTACCAAAAATTGGGAATGGGTCTCCTTTTTCTAAGGATGAGGCAACCCCTACATCTTCAAGTGAAAATTTCATCAGATTTATACCACTATTGTAAACCATGTAGAAAAGAATATTTTCTTCAAAAAGTCTAGGATGGAATCACTTTTTGAAATGAAGTTGCTAGCTAATATTAGTAATACTTTTTTCTACTCTTTGTATTACTAATCTCTAGTGTGACTTGTGCCTCTTATTTGGGTTGTCTAACCCACAATTAAGGAAGTGAAAAACCTAAGATGCCAATATACTATTCCAAATGCTCCATATTAGACTGTTATAATTCTCCTAGTATCAGGGCATTTTTCCTGAATTCTACTTTTTTTTTCCCCCCAGAGGGAGATTTCCTACAACAGTGAGGTGGGGATAGAGAAGGATATAGAAAATTGACAAAGGACATGTTGCATTAGCCAAATAGAAACCAGGATAACATCTGAAAACACATGGTGTTATTGGCAAACTCAAGCCTGCATTCCATAGGAGCTCCACTTACTAGTACTGAAGACTTAACCCTCTTGATAAGCTAGCTCTCTTCCCTGTGGATTGCCTTCTCCATGCATCTCATTTATTCACTTCCTGTTCATTCATTAGCTGATCCCACCAGCCCTAAAAACACTAGGGAAGGGCCCAGAAAGGCATATAAGATGGGAGCATTTTGACAGCTTTTTCCTACTCAGATACAGAAGGCAAAGAAGGGAGCAATACTTTGTACCATCTAGCTTTACCACATGGAGTCATCAGCCACTGTCTCTGCCAGCTCTTCCCAGAGATGATGTTATAGATTCCATATAGGCCCTACTTTGTTTTGATTTTTACCCTGGTCTTAATACCTGGTCTTTTTTGTTCCAAAAGAAATGTTCACTTTCTCAATCTCAGTTTATGAAAAAATCTACAAACCATATTTAAGATTGAAAGACTGAATGCTTTCCCTTCAGATCAGGAACAAGACAAGGATATCTACTCTGATCACTTCCATTCAATTTTTGGAGGTTGTATTGGAGGTTTTAGTCAGTACAATAATAAAAAGAAACTAGTGACATATTGTAAGGGAAGAAGTAAAACTGTCTATTCACAAACAATATAATCTTGTATATAGGAAATCCAAAAAAATTTACAAAACAACTACTAGAATTAATGCGAAAGTTTAGGAAGTTTGCAGGATATGAGATGAACACAAAAATATCACTTGTATTTTCATATACTCTGCATGAAAAATCTGAAAATGAAATTAAAGAAATAATTCTGGTTAAAATGATGTCAAAAGTACTAATAAATTTAACCAAAAGATTATAAATCCTCTACAGCAGAACATTTATAAGTCCCAGAGTACTATACAAAGTGTGACCCAGTCTTAAGAAGAAAGGCAATCAATGGAAATTTACCCCCAAATGATCTAGATGTTGAATTCTTAGACAAGAAGCTGTAAGAGCAGAGCGCCTGGATGGCTCAGTGGGTTAAACCTCTGCCTTCAGCTCAGGTCATGATCTCAGGGTCCTGGAATCGAGCCCCACATCAGACTCTCTGCTCAGTGGGGAGCCTGCTCACTGCCTCCCCCCCCGCCGCCTACTGTGATCTCTCTCTCTGTCAAGTAAATAAATAAAAATATTTAAAAAAAAAAAAAAAGAAGCTATAAGAGCTATGCACTATGAGGTAATGGAAAATATACTTCTAATAAATTAGAAAAACAGCAAAGAAATACAAAGAGCAAAGAATTTTTTTTTTAAATTAAATGATTACCAGTTTTTTATAAAAGGCTATAACACAAAAACAGCTGGATGGAAGAGATACCTAGGGCAAGGATTAGAGAAAGGATGTGGAACTTCCATATACTCTTCAGGTGTGCCACTCTCCCTAAATATGAACATGAACTGGGAAATTCTGAAACACGTCCTCTGGGGTTTGGATGGAGGCTTCATGGCATAGGCACAACTGACTAAATCGTTGGTCTTTGGTCCAAAATATTTTTGAACCTCAAATGAAATTTTTAGAATTTAACATAATAGTTAGGAATAAGAAATTTAATTAATGGATTTAATAGCAGGATAGACATGATGTAGAAGGGTCAATAAACTTGAAGATAGAAGAAGAGAGAAAAGAGATTGAAAGAATGAACAGATGCAGAACAAAAGCAGAGGATCTAACATATGTGTAATCGGAGTCCCAGGAAGAGAACAGAGAGGAAAAATGAGGCAGAAAAAAGTTTGATGAACTAATAGCCCAAACCTTCTTAAAATTAGTGAAAAGTATAAATGTACAGATTCAAAAAACTCAATGATCCCCAAGCAGGATATAGATGAAAAAAAACCATACTTAGTCACATCTTGGTCAAACAGTTGAAATTCAAACATAAATAGAAAATCTTAGAAGCTGTCAGGAAAAGGTGATATATTACATAGAGGGGAAGAGTTTCTTCCTTTTTTTTTTTTTTTAAGATTTATTTATTTATTTATTTATTTATGTATTTATTTGAGACAGAGACAAACATAGCAAGAGAGAGAGCATGAGCAAGGAGGGGAGGGAGAAGCAGACTCCCCGCCAAGCAGGGAGCCCAGTATAGGGCTCAATCCCAGGACCCTGAGATCAGGACATGAGTCTAAGAGAGAGGCTTAAGGGACTGGGCCACCTAGGCATCCTTAGGGAGAAAAAATTCTTTAAATGACTATACACCACAGAGAACACGGCATAACATGCTTTAAAAAATTCTGTCAACACTGAATTTTACGTGCAGCAAAAGTATTCTTCTAGAATGAATATACACTCAAGATATTTTTGGATGAAAGATTAAGAAAATTTATCATCAGCCATCCTACACTACAAGAAATGCTAAAAGGAGGTTCTCCCCAAGATAAAAGGAAAACCCTGGAGGGAAATTTGGATCTTCAGGAAGGAACAAGATCACTTAAGACAGTAAATATATAGGTAAATACAAAAGACTAATGTACCTCTTAGTTTTTTAAAAATAAAGAGATCTATTTAAAGCTAAACTGACAGCGTTTACTGTAGAGTTTACAACAAGTAGTTGGAATTCATATGACAACTCTAGAATAAAGGAAAAGATTTGGGGGTGAGTAGTTGAATAAATAGAACTACACAGTTTCAGGGCCCCTGTGTTTTATGTAAAGTGGTACAATAATAACTCTAACTAGAATGGAAAGTTAAAGATATGTATTGTAATCACTACAGCAAACTAACAAATAATGCGGAAGAGTATAGCCCAGGTGCCAAGGAATAAATTAAAATGGGATTCTCAAACATGTTAAAATAATTCCAACAAAGTCAGGAAAGATAGAGCAGAGGAGCAAAAATAAACAGAGGGGGCAAACAGAAAACAAAGAATTAAAGTGGTAAGCCTAAGTCAAAACATATGAATGTCTATGTGAAATATTAATGCATATTAATATTCAAGTTCAAAGGTAGAGATTATCCATACAGATTTTGAAAAACAAGCCCCAACTACATGCTGCCTATAATAGTTGCACTTTAAAAAATAAGAAGAGGATAGGTTGAGAGTAGTCGCTGGAAAAAGATACACCATGATAGTAGGCAATGTAAGTTTGGAGTGGCTATATTCATATTAGAAAAAAATAGAGGACATTCCAGATGACAAAAGGGTCAGTTCACTAGGAGGACATACTAACCATAACTGTATATGCCAAATAACAGAACTTTGAAATATGACATAGTCTCTATCTTCAATGAGCATACACTCCTACTAGGACATGAAATTTGTGTTTCTAATACAATGGAAGAATAGGAAATTTTAGAAGACTTTGTGTTCTGTTCCCTTAGTATTCATATGTGGGACAAAGTAACCACCTTTGTGAAGGTGACAGCAATCACCTGCAGAACACAGGAAGGAAGAGCATGGATAGGACTTGGATCCTAGACCAAGACTAAAAGCAGAGCATAATGGATCTTGTGAGTTGTCTTCCTAGTTGCCACTTTCACTTCTAATAGAAATCCACATTTTTTTTTGTCAGGTGGCACTGACACCATCCCTAGATTCCAGATGAGATCTGACCAGTCAGTGAGTTTAATCTCCTCGCCATTGCCACAGCAGTGGGCTTGGGGTGATTACTGTTTGGTGGTAGCAGGGAGGAATGCTTCTGTTTCCTGCTGTCCGAGGTCAAGGAATTGTGTGCGTCTGATTATTGCCAGTAGCCACTACACTCTAGGATGAAGCCTGGTAAACACAGTGTATGCACTTTAAGTAGTGCCTGGAGCAAAGTAAATGCTCAGTGGATTATTTATTGTTGTTTTTGTTGTTGCCGCTGGTGATGGTGGGGGTGGGGTGTATGTGTGTGTGTGTTCCTTTCTTTGGAAGGCAGAGCAGAGAGACAAAAAGTCACCAAGTTTTGGTGACAGGGTTAAGCCTTTGGGTCAAACCAATCTTGAAATCTTTCCAACTTCTGAAACAGAAGGTTAGGTTTCTTGACGTTTGTTTCACCTGGAGCATTCCTAACTGGTACTCAGAGTCAATATGATTTAATTCTGTGTTCACATTTTTAAGGGATGATTCCCAGCATCTCCCTAGTGATTGAATGTATGCCTCATATAATTGTATATACAAAATGAAATTATAGACTCCACAGGGCAGGTGACCCCCCCCTCAACTTCCACCATCTTTTATCTTTTGCTAATTGGTATTGCAGTAGGTACCTACCCAAACTCTGGCTCCAGGCTTGTCCTGTCCCTTCTAATCCATCCTTCATCCAGCTGCCCAAGTTATCTTTAAAACATAAATCTGATCATCTTCTACAGGAACAGACACACACATCCATGCATTATCTGCTTAAAATTGTTCTGTGGTTCCTGATGGCCTATTGGATTTCATTCAGACTTCTTAGCATAGCTAAGGTCCTTAGACCTGCCTCTGTGTCCCTTTCCAGTTTCATCTCCTAGGAGCCTCTCCCACAAACTTGATTGTCACTATTCTGAGCATAGGATGTTCTTAAATGTCTTCAAGCCTTTGCATGTGTGATTCTCCATGCCTGCAAGGTCTTTCTCTTGCTTTCTGTATTGAGGAATTCTTCATCTTTGAAGACCCTCAGCTCAAATATCACCTGGTTAAGGGACATTTCTTGATATCCCCTGTCAGAACCATTAGGATATGACTTATTATAGGGATTTGACTTTAAATAATTATGGGAGCTAGTTAGTAAGGGAAACAGCCTATGGAAAGTTCTCATGTCTGCCCTCAGGGAAAGCAGTTGGAAAGGCACAATGGGGAACAAGGATGAAATGGGACCTACAAGGATCAACTGGAACCTGGGTGAGGCCTCCACCCTAATGCCATAGGTGTCTGCTACAGGAGAAGCTTGTTCCATGTTGTATGATGCTCGACATATACCTGGTCCAGGAGTTAAGGAGACTTAAGGAGGGCAGAGTATGAGCTAGAGTTGCTGGGAGTCTAACTGCTGCCTGTCCCCAGCCTCAAACAGGTAAACCAGCAGATACTCAGCCACATATGTGAGATGTCACATAAGCCCTTGCCCTGCTCTAACCCTCTGAGTGTAGAAAGAATATGGTTTCTTCCAATTTTCCCATGAAACAGCTCTTGGGCTCCTTGCTAACCCAGACCTGTAAGGGAAGGGATTCTGAGAAACTTGGATCTAGTGAAACTGAGCTGACGCTACAAATCCATTATACCCCCATACCTTCTTTTGATAAGAATAATAGCTCTTTCAGCTATGTTTCCACCATCGGGGTATAAATAATTTTGATCAAAGAACATTTCTCATGTATATTTGTATCTGAAAACTCTAACATGGTGTAGGTACTAACAGTGTTCAAAAGAACAACTAAGGATTTACTTGAGAAGATGGCGGAGAAGTAGCAGCTGAGACGACATCAGGTAGCAGGAGATCAGCTAGATAGCTTATCAAACCATTGCGAACACCTACAAATCCAACGGGAGATCAAAGAGAGGAAGAACAGCAATTCTGGAAACAGAAAATCGGCCACTTTCTGGAAGGTAGGACTGGCGGAGAAGTGAATCAAAAGCGACGGGAGGATAG